>CAUYRH010097996.1:0-12516 GCA_963574655.1 Perodicticus potto
GCCAGCCACGTACACCTGAGCTGGCGGGTTCGAATCCAGCCCGGGCCCGCCAAACAATGACGGCTGCCAACCAAAAAATGGCCGGGCGTTGTGGCGGGCGCCTGTAGTCCCAGCTACTTGGGAGGCGGAGGCAGGAGACTCGCTTGAGCCCAGGAATTGGAGGTTGCTGTGAGCTATGATGACACGGCATTCTATCCAGGGCGACAGCTTCAGGCTCTGTCTCAAAAAAAAAAAAAAAAAAGCGCTTCCAGTGAAAACGCTCTGGGTAGTTACATTGTGGATTTAGAATGTATGAATTTTAAAGGATTCTAAAATAACTAAACCAGTGAAACAGTGTGTAAGAGTCTTCCCGGGTTCAGCTCTGACTGAATTACCTTGTTGGCCGATGAATCTAGCTGGGATTTCAAAATGTGTTTTTTGGGAGCCAGGGAATGAATATGTAGATTTTAGGGATAAGGAACACACACTTATCATTTAAGTCATTATATTTTTAAAAATATGACTTACGGCCGGGTGCAGTGGCTCACACCTATAATCCTAGCACTCTGGGAGGCTGAGGCAGGTGGATTGCCTGAGTTCACAGGTTCAAGACTAGCCTGAGCAAAAGTGAGACCTTGTCTCTAAAAATAGCCAGGCATTGTGGCAGGAAACTGTAGTCCCAGCTACTTCGGAGACTGAGGCGAGAGAATCACTTGAGCCCAATAGTTGGAGGTTGCTGTGAACTATGACACCAGTGCGCTCTATCGCGGGTGACAAAGTGAGACTCTATCTCAAAATAAAATAAAATAAAATAAAATAAAATACGACTTACATGCGTTTCAATCACATATGCATCCATTACAAGAGTTAAATGAGATCACAGATGCTGACAGCTTAAACATAAGTCTCCAGTCAAGTGCAGTGGGTCACACCTGTAATCCCAACTACTGAGCAGGCTGAAGTGGTAAGATCCCTCCAGCCCAGGAGATAAAGGCTGCAGTGAGCTAAGATCATGCCAGTGCACTCCAGCCTGGGCAACAGAGCAAGACCCCCCTCTATAAAAAAACAAAACAAAACAACAACAAAAAACTGAGTCTCATCACTAATGTTCAGGCAGCATTATTCATAATAACCAAATTGTAGAAACAACCCAAATATCTATTAACAGATAAATGAATAAACAAAATGTATACTTCTGTTTAAAATACACACAATGGACTATCATTCAGCCTTAAAAAGGAAGGAAAATCTGACACATGCTACAACATAGATGAAATAAAAACAAATGTTTAGGCTTCCACCTACCTAGACTAGTCAAGTTGATAAAGACAGAAAGCAGAATGGTGGTTGGCAGGGGCTGGGGAGAGGGGAGAATGAGGAGTTATTGTTGAATGGGTGGTTTTCGTTTGGGTGATGAAAACTATCTGGAGATGGATAGTGTTTTACCACAATGTGAATATACTTAATGCCACTGAAAACATACACTTAAAAATGGTACAATGATAAATCTTATGTGCACAATTTTACCACAGTTGGAGTGAAGATCCTCAGTCCCCTGGCTGTTCCTCAGTCCAGGGTCTTTGCACTTGTTCTCTCTTGTTAGGATGCTCTTCTCCATCCCTTCACACAAGTGGTTCCTTCCTACCATTCCGACGTCAGCTCAGGCTTCTCCTTCTCCGATCTGTACCACTCCATCCTATTATTTACTTCTTATTCATGCTCCATCTCCACTCACTATATTAGTTTCCAAGGGCATTCCATCTGTTTTATCCCCTCGTACTTAGAAAAGAATCTGACTCTAAGTCAGTGCTCAGGAAAGAGTTGTTGAATGACTGATGGAACTAGTGCCATTGGCACTGAAAGCACCAGTGTATGTTCTCTAAGAACAGACCACATTCTGAGTCAAGTGTACAAATTCAAGTGTGCCTCTCTTTTCTTGAATATGCGTCCTTATGCTCTCTCCTCCTTCCCATTCTCCCCTCCCAATTTTCCTAGCCCTAATTCCAGTTTAACATCATTTAAGTGAGTAATACTGAGTTTCTGGGCACAGACCTCACCCATGTTAAAGTCCATTTGGCCCACACCTACCATACAGCCCTGCCCATCCTGGAGAGATTGGGGTTTTAGAGGGGGGAAGTGATTTGAAAGGTGGCAAAGTCAAACATCCCAGTCCTTCTGGCCTCGTGGGGTGACTCCAGAGTGAAATGATCAAACAGCAAGTCTTCCTACATAGTTACATTTTTATTATAGTCATCAACTAGAGTAAAGCTCACTTCTACATGTGATAGGCCCAGGAAGGGAAAAAAACAGGAAAAACCGGGAGCCATCTGAACCAGCGTTCGTTCTAGCTTGTGTGCTCACAACGACGATGCCTCCAGATGCCTCCAGCGCTGACATGTTCGCACCCCGCAGAGCAGCACAGGACCAAGCCCAGGGCTCCACTGCCCACAGATGCACCCGAGATCTGGGGGCTGGCTGCGGGTGACCTGGGAGGCCCAAAGGCCTCTCTGTTACCCTGTTTGTGTCAAGAGAGCCAAGGCTTGGCCCCTGGCCCCTTAGATGCCATTGAAAGAAAGCCACATACTGTAGTAGTCCAGTAGTCCAAATGACCAGTCTCCAAGTGCCCTGTGCAAGGCCAGAGACATGTGTCTGATGCGTTCAGATCTGCCGTGGGTGATAAATAGCATTCACGGTAAATTTAAAATAACATTTATTTCTTACAGTATACCTTTTCCTGTCAGGTGGTTATATTTGACCTTCAACCATAGACTACAAATCATCTCTAGCCAGCCAGGAAGGAAATACAATATTAGGGAAGAAAGGAGTTCAAACTCATCACTCTTGGAAAAACTATTCCAGGTACAGATTGGAGGAAGGAGTTGTTAAGAATACTTTCATTCAATTTTTCTAGTAGTAAAAGAAAGACATATGAGGGGGAAAATATGTTTGGGATGATTCTGCCTTAATGTGTGAGACTACTAATGCGTTTTCTCACACATGCACCTTCCCCATAACCACCACTTCACTTCCCTTCCTCTTCTTTTTCTCTCCATGAATCAGCTTGCTGTGACCATCAAAAGAAGTAGAACTCCTTTGCAGTTTTGACAAAGCAGATAAGCGATCTAACATTCAAAAGTAAAAGAGTCCACGGGTGGCGCCTGTGGGTCAGAGGAGTAAGGCACCGGCCCCAAATGCCGGAGGTGGCGAGTTCAAACCCAGCCCCAGGCAAAAAAAAAAAAGTAAAAGAGTCTTCTCCAGTTGCAAACTAGAGGGTTACATCTTCCCACAGCAGCCACCCAAGATCCCCCAAGCTCAACACCAATGGCAACAGACCATCATTCCTTTAGCAGTTTTGAAACAGCCGAAGTGTGTGGAGAGTGGGAGGGATGTGCAGAAATCATACACATGGGGTGGCGCCCGTAGCTCAGTAGGTAGGGCGCCGGACACATACACTGAGGCTGAAAGGTTCAAACCCGGCCCAGACTAGCTAAAACAACAATGACAACTGCAAAAAAAAATAGCCAGGCATTGTGGCAGACACCTGTAGTCCTAGATATTTGGGAGACTGAGGCAAGAGAATCACTTAAGCCCACGAGTTTGAGGTTGCTGTGTGCTGTGACACCATGGCACTCTACCTAGGGTGTTAGCTGGATAGCTCAAAAAAAAAAAGAAAAGAAAGAAAGAAAAAGAAATCACACACATGTGAGTGAGTTGGGAAATGTGTGCCTATATCATGACAGATACTGCATGACAGGTATTTTTCTGTCTTCCTCTGGAAAGATATGCAGAAAATAAGACACCATACTTTTGAGTTTTATGCAGTATGATCTGTGTGGCCAGTTAGTTTGTCTTCCAAGATTACTTAAAGTGGATATTTTAAATGTTTCAATGTTTGGATTATTTAAATGGGAAATACAATAAAATTACTGTTATTTGAAATGTCTCTGGTAAGGGTTGTGTTAAAAATGTCAGTTCATTGTGGATGCTTGGATATTATTCTTATTCTTGGATTAATGGGTAGGTATGGACACTGAACTCATATATATAACCTACCTCCCACAAAGGGACTTGTGCAGATTTGAAAATGTGATTAAGGGTAAAGGGCCTGAGATGAGGAGATGATCTTGGATTATTTAGGTGAACCTGGTTTAACTACAGGAGTCCTTAAAAGTGGATGACAGGTGAAAGTGAGTTAGAGAGGTGCAGTGTGAGAAGGACTTGTCTTGCCCTGGCTGGCTGTGAAGATGAGGGAAGCTACAAAGCAAGAACTGTGGGCAGCTTCTAGAAGCTGGAGAGGCAGGGACACAGATTCTTCCCTAGTGCTTCCAGAAAGACCCCCTCTTGGCACCTTTATTTTATTTTATTTTATTATTTTATTTTGTATTTATTATTTTTTTTTTAAGATAAAAGTCTTACTCTGTTGCCTTGAATAGAGTGCATGGTATCAGAGCTCACAGCAACCTCAAACTCTTGGGCTCAAGCAATCCACCTGCCTCAGCCTCCTGAGTAGCTGAGACTACAGGTACCTGCCACAACACCCCACCAGTTTTTCTATTTTTAGTAGAGACGGGTCTCACCCTTGCTCAGGCTGGTCTTGAACTCCTGAGCTCAGGCAATCCACCCACCTCAGCCTCTCAGAGTGCTAAAATTACAGCCATGAGCCACTGCACCTGGCCTTGACACCTTGATTTTAGCCCAGTAAGGCCTGTGTTAAAATTCTGACATGCAAAACTATAAGAAAATAAACATGCATTGTTTTAAACCATTAAGTTTGTGGCAATTTGCACATCAGAAATAGAAAAGTAATATAGCCAGCAATTTCAGTAATGGCATTCCAGATGTCTTTAGCTCTCAAATTGGAGGAACAAATGGAAAATAGAAAACATTTTAATGGTACAAAAGAAACCCTGTGCATCCTTGGCCTCTAAATCAGTCAGTTTTAAATCTCATATTCCCTTCTTCCTATATCTACAGAAGATAAAAAAAATCACTGTAACTCTCACTAACTGACCCCTCGTGTGTATCATGCACCACACTGTGATAATCACTGCAAGTACGATCACACTTAATCCTCACGTTAACTACCACAGAGAAACCAAAGCTTTACAAGATGAGTTTTATCCAACGTGGTCCTGCTAGGGATGAGCAGAACCAGGCCTGGGACCCAGGTTCCTCTGACTCCACAGCCCACACAGTTAACACACAACCGTAGCTCTGCCATCCAGGGCGCCTCGGGGCTCCGTCCATGTCCTTAGCCCCATCACTGCTGTGAAGGTGGAGGACAAGTGACTCTAGACCTGTCCTGTAGGACAAACAGAACATCTCAGACTTTCCAGAACTGTCCTGCTAATAAAATATTGTCCCTTTGTCCTCAAAAGTCACCAAAATGTCTCAGAAATTCTAATGTTTCATCAAATGGTAATTGAATAAATACTACAATAAAATACACCGTCTCCTAGATCATTTATCAAATCATATTGCTTCATTTGGGGTTCAGAAACTATTCCTCAGGTACTGCTGTGTCACTTAGCTCCTCAGACATGTCAGGGCGATTTGATTTCCATCGTATCCATTAAATCCCACACTGCCTGCATAAGCTGACTCGTATAGCACAAAGGGAAGGGTAGTTTGGGCCACAATCCCATTTGTCGGATCAGTAGGGCACCTCCGACTGGATGGGAGATATAATTCAAGTGCACAGACATCCAGGATGTGTATCTTAAGCCACAGAATGGTCACCTAGAGGCTTTCAAACAGCACAGCAGAGTCCTGAAGCTGCCAGGATCTGCTCCCTAATCTCAGTACTTATTCAGCGTCCATGCAATCAAATTCCATTCTCCCAGGCTGGGCCACTCATCTCTCTGAGTCTGACCTTGAGCCCTGCAGCTGGAGCAGCCTGGATATCACCTGGCAGGCCAGCATCCCGCACCTACTGCGAACCGGAGGACGGCCTAGGGCAGAAGCCAGGGATCTTCATTCAGTTCATACTATCTGCCCTCAGCTAGTCACCCTGTTAGAATTTTTTCTACTGTTGTTCGCAAAGTATGTTACATTCTCTACTAATATCCAGACGGCATAGGATTCAATCCAGAAGAGAGTGTTGCAAGTTACTAAATAAGAGATACAGAAAAAAGAAAATCTTAATTACCTTTACTTTCTCCCAGCAAAAATGTTCTGCTGAATTAATTGCCTTTAAAACAAAATAGACATAAAAGATTTGCGTTAACTGGATAGTATGAATTTAAAATGATACAACCACTTCCGAAAACAATTTGGCACAAAGTTAAACATATACTACTATATGATCCAGCAATCTCACTCCTAAGTATTTAGTCTAGAAAAGCAAAAATGTATGCCACACCCATACACACAAAATGGAATATTGATTATGGCTCTATTCACCAAAACACAGAAACAACCCAAATGACCTTCACCTGGGGACTGGGACAAACTGTGGTACATGCACATGATGGAATATTATATTCAGCAATAAAAACAGGTGACTACCAATACAAACAACATAGATGAATCTCAAACGCCTCATGCTAAGTAAAACAAGTTAGACCCCGAAAGAGGTATGTAATATGACTTCATTTTCATGAGATTCTTAGGAAAGGCAAGAGCTTTAGGGACAGAAAACAGATCAACGGTTGCCAAGAGCTCAGGGTGGAAGACAGAGTTAGCAACTACAAAGGGGAATCTTTCCCAGTGACAGAGCATTCTGCATCTTGATTGTGTGGAGGCTACACAACTGTATATGATTGTCAAAACTCATAGAACTGTACCCTAAACAACATGGATTTTATGGTGTATAAATTACACTGCAATTAACCTGGCTTTAAAATGTCATTCTTCGCTCGGCACCTGTGGCTCAACGGGCTAAGGCGCCAGCCACGTACACCTGAGCTGGCGGTTTCGAATCCAGCCTGGACCCACGAAACAACAATGACGGCTGCAACCAAAAAATGGCCAGGCATTGTGGCGGGCGCCTGTAGTCCCAGCTACTTGGGAGGTGCAGGCAAGAGACTCGCCTAAGCCCAGGAATTGGAGGTTGCTGTGAGCTATGATGCCACAGCACTCTATCCAGGGTGACAGCTTGAGGCTCTGTCTCAAAAAAAATAAAATAAAAATAAAAATAAAAAATAAAATGTCATTCTAAAAAGCTATAATCAATTGCCTAAATGAGATAAAGGCAAACCCTGTTTTTAGCGCCTACAAGATAATTTTGGATCTGTGTGATCCACATGGCCAAAGGAACACTGCTGCTTTTGATGAATGGTTGATTGGGGGCCAACAATTTCTTTCTGCTCTCGCTCACTGCAATCTACTTCCAGCTGAGCAATCCACAGCCCAGCCCCACTGCCTGCTACTGCCCCTCTGCACACATACTCCCCCCTGCCAGGCTGCTGTCCCCCCAGTTCCTCACCTGGGTGGGGTCTTCGGATGCCACAGGACTCTGCTTCACTGACTTCCTAGGGGCACTCCCTGATTCTCCTAAGCTGGATGGAGTGCCCCTTGTTATTCTCTGTCACCAGGCCTCTTTGCTTCACTGGTCATGATCGTTCACTTTTTTTTTTTGCAGTGTTGATGGTTTTATTTAAACACAAACACAATGTGCACATAAATGTGCCTGTTCATTTTCTTTGCTGCGCAGCCTGGCAGTGGGACTGTTGACTCTGATGGCCTGCGGGGCTGCTCTTTCCACAATGGTTTGGCGGTTCTTGGAGGAAACGTTCTGAGCCATCTCTGCACAGTGAGAGTTGTTGCACATCAGCAGCTCTTCCAGCTCCCGGACATTGTGGAAAGGAACTTCCGGAAACCACTGGGAAGCATGTGCTTTGTTTTCTTTTTCTTTTATTCGCTATCATAGCTCACCGCAACCTCGGACTTGTTGGTACTGATTATTCTCTCTGCCTGGGTGCAAGCAATTCTCTTGCCTCAGTCTCCCAAGTAGCTGGGACTACAGGAACCCACCACAATACCCAGCTATTTTTTGGAGATGGGGTCTTGCTCTTGTTCAGGCTGGTCTCAAATCTGTGAGCTCAGGCAATCCATCCGACTCGGCCTCTTGAGCTACCACTTCCAGCCTGATTTGTTTTCTTGTGGCTCCTGTAGCCAATGTTGGGCATCAAGATCTGGCCCCTGAATCTTCTTTGAACCCTGTCGTCAACACCTCTGGATTGCCACCAGTTACACTTAATTTTGACATGTCGGTCTGACTGGTGCCGGATAAATTTCTTGGTCCTTTTTGATGATCTTGGGACTCACAAGGGGTCTGAGGGCGGCCATGATGAAGAATAGGAGCTGGCCGCCTCCTCCGCGGGTAGCACTGAGGAAGAGAGGATCATTAACTTTTTATTGTTTATTAGTAACCTGTATTCCTGGAGATAGAAGCGCCCCCCCCCCCAAGGCAGGCACCATGTTTGCCTCGTTCGTTGTTGTATCCCCATCATGTAGCACAGAGCCCAGCCAAAGTGGTGCTCAGAAAATGTTGGTCTTAAAAGAAGACTGAAGGCCTTGATGAGAGTGAGAGGCCACGCACCACACCCAAGCTGACCCAGCATTGTGAGTGTCTTTAACCAGCAGTCATTGTTATCTCCTAGCTACACAGGCACAATGGTGTCTGCACCTTGTTGAACTACGCTAAAACCTAAGCTGTGTAAAACAGAACATTCACAAGTTGAGAGACTTCTAGGGTGAGATCCACGGGGTCTGGGAGGAACCAAATTGTACCCATCGTGCACTGGAATGTGATGACCATTTGTATTTGTTTGCAATACTTTGCCCTGTGTGATACCACAGAACGAATGAATGCAAATACCTCTAAAACATGAGAATTGATTTTGACCAATATGTTATATAACACTTCCTAAGTAAATTATTAATTAAGTTAAATCTTGTCCTAAAGAATATGGGATTTAATAAGATTATTTCCTACTTCTACCATAGTCCAAGACTCAGGATATTGATTTTTTTTCCCTTTGGTAATTATCATAAGCCAAATGTTTAAATTGCAGGCTTATATATTAATGGAATATTTATCCCCCTTGATCAAAAACTATGTCTGTTGGAAACACCAAACAGAATATTCCTTACTCAGGATCCTCTTAACCACAAGTCATTTTGCAGTACAGTGTTGGTACCTGTTATTTTTTCTGCCTGGAGCATTCTTCCCCCATCTCCTTAAGCTTGCTCCTTCACCTCCCTAGAGATTAGTTCAAAGGCCACAGTGTTAACAGGGCCATTCCTGATCACCCAATTTAAAATCACATCAATCATCTTCCCTGCCCCGGGCCCTGTATTCCTCTTTCCTGCTTTTCTTTCATCCATAGCACCTATGGGCTTTGTTTCTCGGCCTGTCCCACCTCATTAGAATATAAGCTTCAAAAGAGTAGAACTTTGTTTTGTTTTTGTTTTTTTTAACTCTTTTATTTACTATTATCCTATTATATTTCCAAGGCCTAAAACAGTGCCTGGCACAGGGTATGTGGTGAATAAACATATGTTGGCTGAATATTAAATAGATTGATGCAGTTTATTACATCAGTCCCTTAATAATTAATGACAATAGTCATATCTCATCTTAGCTCTCTTCTAGGCAGGACATTTGCTTCCCTGTCAGCTGCTGATAGCACATGGCACCCACAGCTCAGGAGATGCAGGGGTTTAAGGGGGAACTCACATTTGGGGGGTAGTTGGTTACTCTCGGGCTGTGGTCCACAAGGTGTTTCTCTGAAATTTATCTGTACAGACCAAGCAGGTATCAGGTGCGGCCAGGACGACGGAAAGACCGTCATCCTGCACTTCAGGACTCACCGTCACCATGGTGTCAGGAAAATCGCCCCACTCCCTGAGCCTCAACTGGAAAATGGAGACAGTATTGCTCTGCCTCCCTCAGGAGGCTGCACGAAGTGTGGGTGAAATAAGTATCCCTTCCCCACCTCCCTACTGCGCTCTGCTCACCTTGGCCTCTAGGCTCTGTAGCAGAAATCTGATAAACTAACCAGAGGTGGTGGGGATTAATGGGTTAATGTAACTGGGTTAAAAAAACAATGGAGACGTTAAGGAGCCCTTGGCTTCATCTGAAAGAACAATGGCAGGTAAGCCGTGAAGGTGCCAGAGGACAGAGGTGGCTCATTGTTTGTGGGACAGTGCTCCTTTTGGCTTGTGCTAGGTTGACTTCAAAATGATCCGGGCAAAAAATAGTGCAAGTTCTGAAGAATTACTTATTGATTGGATTCTGCAGTTCAGCCAAAGTCTTGTACCTGGTACTCTGTGAACAGGTGGCTATGGCTGGTCACCCTACCTCGAGTGTGTACACGTGCTTTCTAATGGGTCATGTTCAAGGGTTTACAATCCATTATTGTCCTGCCACAAAGAAGCAAAACACCCGGTGCCTAGGAGAGGAACCACTCCCTGGCCCTCAAGAAACCTTGGTGTTGTCTCTAGATTGACAGGCAACTTATTTATCTCTAGCCCTGAGTAATACCATTACTGTCCTGAGACATCTGAGACCCAGTGGTTAAAATATACTTACAAGCAGCTGTGTTCCTGCCCTTTGTGTCATGTCAAATTCACTTTCCCTTCTGTATATTTGCCTCTTTCCCCTATGTTTGTATCTAGGTTGGTGGGATAGTGAGGGGCAGGTGCATTTAAAATCCTTACACTTTGTTGAACCATAAGCCTGTTAAACTCACATAGGATCTGCCAGATACAGACAGTGGTGATGCACACCAATAGTCCCAGCTGTTTGGGAGGCTGAGCTGGGAGGATGACAAGAGCCCAGGGGTTCCAGGCTATAGTGTGCCATGATCAGGCCTGTGAATAACCACTGCACTGCAGCCTGGGAAGCAGACTATCTCTTTAAAAAAAGGAGGAGAAGAGGAGAAGGAAGGAAAAGCTCATAGAATCTTTATGTGGTGTTGGGTTCAGAGTTGGGCTTATTACATTCCTGGCCAGTTCAGTCTGTGCTTCGTAAGGAATGTACCTGATGTGAGGTTGTGATATGTATCTTTGCCCTTTATTAATCCTCCTCCGAATAGTTAGGGCCAAAGTCTTCCAAGACTACCCCTGAGAGAAAGATGCATTTTCTCCTCTCTGGGCTTCTAAAACTTTACTTAAGGGAGAAAAAAAAGTTTTTAAAAACTGTAAGCCTTTGCCAAGCACAGTGGCTCACACCTGTAATCCTAGCACTCTGGGAGGTCGAGGTCAAAATGAACTCTGAGTTCATGAATTCAAGACCAGTCTGAGCCAGAGCCAGAGCCAGAGGGAGACCTCATCTCTTAAAAAAAAGAAAAGAAAAGAAAAATAGCTGGGTGCTGTGGCGTGTGCCTGTAGTCCCAGCTACTTGGAGGCTGAGGCAAGAGACTCGCTTAAGCCCAAGAGTTTGAGGTTGCTTCGAGCCGTGACGCCACAGCACTCTACCAAGGGCGACAAAATGAGACTCTGTTTTTAAAACAAACAGGTGGATTTCTCCCTGATCAGGAATCTCACCCCACCTGCACTCAAGGTGGAATAAAGGCCACTTTAACTGCAAAAACAAAAAATAAAAACAAACAAACAAAAAAGCTGTAAACCTCAACCTCCATCCAGACTTCCTATCTGGTACCAAGAAAAGTATAATCTTGATATATAGAGCCTCAGACCCCAATTGCTCTCATTCTTTCAACAAAAATTAATGGAGGTCCTCCTATGGTACCTGCAGATAAAAGAGTGAATAAGAAAGAAATGGTCCTTGCCCTCCTGGAACTTTCAATACTAAGAGTCTGACAGTGAAAGGAGAAAATAAACAAGCCTGCCTGGGTTTAAGTGTTGAAAAGGGAAAAAGCAGGGCAATCAGTGAGGAAAAAAAAGCAGGAGTTCATTTAAAACTGGAGGGTGGTTTCGCCACAACTGTGTAAAAAATAAATACAATAAAATAAGGGGGTGGGTTGGAAGGAAGACTGTGTGGGAGTCAGCCCCGTGAAGGGCGTCAGTGCCAGGCTTCAGACTGTGAGTCTGAGCTGGAGGGAGGCAAGAGAATCTAAAGCCCAAGGAGCCGGTCAGAGTCTGGCTCAGGCAAGAACGTGAGTGGGTTCTGCAACCCCATAAGCCACCTCACAACAACTCCCGGCGCCTTTAGATGATGGCAAGGATGGTAGGACACAGGTATTTTTTTTTAATTTTTTTATTTGTATTAAATCATAATTGTGTACATTGGTGCAATCATGGGGCACAATGTGCAGACTTCATATACAATCTGAAATATTTTCATTGAACAATTTAACATGGCCTTCATGGCCTTTTAATCACTATATGAAGACATTTATATTCTACATTTAGTAATTTTCACTTGTACCCTTCTAAGATGCACCCATCAATCACCCTCCCTCCACCCATCCTCCCCCCTCCCCACCTCTCCCTTGCCTCTTTCCCCATTTCTTGTGCTATAACTGGGTTTTAGCCTTCATATGAAAGCTATAGATTAGCTTCATAGTAGGGAGGAGTACATTGGATACTTTATCTTCCATTCTTGAGATACTTTGCTAAGAAGAATAT
>CAUYRH010097998.1:0-19969 GCA_963574655.1 Perodicticus potto
AAGTTACTAATGGTCATTGCACCATAACTAGGACTTTATCAGAAACTCAAAGCTTGGGAGATAAAAAGGAGCAAGAGAATACTGTAACAAACTTCGTACAGAGTTCGGTCTATTAATTGTTTCATGTTAGATATTCTATGCGTTTACCTCAATTGAAAAAAAAAAAGAATGTTTTTGCTAGTATCAGATCTGCTGTGGAACTGGTATTGTATGCCCATGAATTCTTTTTTTCTCAGCACATGTTCCTCACTAGGATAAAATGCTGTTACCTTTAAGCTTTGTCAAATTTACATTAAAATACTTGTATGAGGACTGTGACGTCATGTTAAAAAAAAAGGTGTTAAGTCACAAAATGCGGTAATAAATATTTCATTTTTGAAAAAATAAATAAATAAATAAATAAATACTATAACAACTATTTTCCATCTACCAATATTTAGTACATCCTAAAATTTTGCCACACTTCTTTGAAATCTTATTTTAAAAGAGGGACAAAGAAAAGATGAAAGAAAGAAGAAAGAAAGAGACAGAGAGAGAGAAAGAAAAAGAAAGGCAAATGTCCTTCTTTGAAGCCCCGTTTGGTGACTTCTGTGGTCCTTACCATTCTATCTCCCAGCAGTGAGCTTTTATTTCCACCTTTATTTTTATGCTTTCATAATATGTGCACAGACCCATAAAATATAATGAATATTTTGTGTGTGTGCTTTAAATTCTTACATAAATAATGCCATGACCAAAACTCTTAAATTCCTCTTCCTTCTCATTTTAACTTCTGTGGGTTTAGGATCAACAGTACTATTGAATCAGCCTGTTAAATATCTGTCCTCAGTTTATCTCACATGTCAAATCCCTTATCCTACTAATCATTCCGTTTACGTTTACTGGTATTGAACTTCATTGAACTCTTTGCTCTTTCTTGTCACAATCTAAAAATGTACTTTCTTGAAGGGAGAAAGAAAATTCTCATTCTAAATGCCATAATTTAAATATTGAATGAGAATAACAATTACAGAAAATGATACCATTTTGTAGAGCACTTTCTCTAAAGAATCCCTGACAACCTCTAGAGAAAAGCAGAAACAATTCCTATGAGTATAGGATAAAGAATGATGGTTTTGTTTCCTTTTTAACCATCATCCTTTGGGATGACTTCAAGAAAGGCTTGGCTGGGCTGGTAACTTTCTCATACTGACCCATCAACATCGTCTCTCTTACAAGATACGCAGCAGGGAGACCCCTGCCTTGCAGAACACCGTACAGAATGACTGTGATGACAGGGACTGTTGACAGTCACTGCTCTAGATGTAAGGCACCAGGAAAAAAGGACTGAGACAAATCAAGGCAGATGTTAACCTTTCTTTGGATTTCAATCACATGCCTTGTAATTATCAGACCAAAAGAAAATTAGAGTAAGCATTATTAAATTCCCTTCAGCTAAAAATGGGGAGAGTGATAATGACCACTTACTTTGGAACATCTCACATCAATATCAGAGTACAAAGCAATATTCTAACATCTGGTGGAAAATACAACTTCTGCATTTTATAAATATTGCTGCTGTGGGGTAATGAGAGTCCAAGTGATGTGATAAAATTATGTAAGGCGATGAATTGTCAAGCCAGGATTTGAACTCTAATAGAGAGAATATTAACCAAAGAAGATCTTGCTGTGAAGAAAGAGGAAATATCTCTAAAGAAAATGAAGCACTGTGCATCTGAAACAGTGAGCAGATTAACTCCCCAGCTCGCAAGCGTCTGCCAGTTGGCAGCTACCCACATGGGGAAAGGGGCCTTTTCTCACGTCCTAAGAGACTAGAGACATGTGACAAAACTCAGCTTAGTGTCCAATGGAGTGTGTCAGACTGAAGTTGTGATGTTAAACTATATGCCATCCTGCATCTCAGATTGCAAAATAAAAATTCAAAGAGAAAGTGTTCTTTGAACATCTTTCTAGCTTACTGAGGAGTACGATGAACTGCCTGGGGAAATCAGAGATGATAAAGGGAACTTCTTAAGCATGAAAAAATAATCTTTACACATGAGGCACTGTTTCTGATCCTCTAGAAAATAACAAAGGGAAACCCAACATCAAATACAGGCCTTGGTGTATTTCCCCCCCGCTTTCCCAAGCTCTCATCATTCATTACTACACAGAACAAGCATTTCATACCATTCTTAATTGCTAAGAAAACTAGTACTGAACAAGTTTATATGTGAACTTGATTCAATCCCTCTCTGCCATCACTGTAACAGTGGCTAACACTTACTGAGAAATTCTTTCACATAAGGCACTGTGCTGAGCACTTCATATGCATTTTCCTACATCATCATCATCACAACCACGACCCTTGTCATCTGTATAAAATACTGTTGTAGAGGATAAATTGACCTAAGCAAAGAAACAAGACTAAAATAAAAAGATAACATAACAAAAAGGCCAAGTCTGGCTTAGGTGCACATTGGTGCAGGGCTCAATGTCAGGACTCATTTTCCTCTGGAGTCATTCCCTGGCTCCACCATCTCTGGGTCAGCTCTGTTCTCCACTTGGCTGGTGCTGCACCCTTTCAACATAGTAGCCAATAGCTTCAAACCTCATTTCCTGCCAAAGTCAGGTCTAGTGGAGAAGCTTGCCTATCTCTACCCAACCTTCTGTGCAAAAGTCTCTGGTTCTGAGTGGGTCATACTCTAGCCACAGGAAGTGCCATCTTCTTAGGCCCTGTTCCATGGCCTCTCCAAGTAGTAAAGTAGGTCTCACCCAGAGCACCCAGGCTGAGAGCAGAGAACGGAGTAGTTCCAAGACCAGCCTGGAGGCTCGGACCAGACGCAACAAGGCCCCAGACCAGCCCAGAGGCTTGGACCAGACGGAGCAGGCAGCAGGGCCATAGTGCAGACGTGGAGAAGGGGAAGGCAACACATGAGGAAGGGGGCTTTCTGGGACACTAGAAAGCTGGAGGGGGGGATGTGATTCCTAATGCTCTCGATATTCCTCCCCTGAAGTAGCCTTGGCCTTATTGGTGCTGAGTTTGGTTTAAGAATAAGAAGAGGATAGGTGTGGTGGCTCATGCCTATAATCCAAGCACTTGGGAGGCTGATGTGGGAGGAGCCCAGGAGATGGACACCAGCCTCAACAACATCCCCATCTCTACCAAAAACTTTTAAAACTAGCCAGGCGTGGTGGCACATACCTGTAGTCCCTGCTACTCAGGAGGCTGAGGCAGGAGGGTTGCCTGGGCCCAGGAGTGTGGGGGCACGGTGGGCTATGGTTGTGCCATTGCACTCCAACCTGGGTAATACAGCAAGACCCTGTATCTGTAAATAAACAAATAAACAACACAAAAACAACAACAACAAGGAGAACCTAGGAATGTTTATAGATATTCTCTTAAATGGAAGCACACAGGCTGTTAGTGTGAATTTTTCTGAAATAGTAATATAATCTTTTAGATTAAAAGTACAGAGTCTTGGCAAGTATTATGCTTTTATGATCTAGAAAATACTAGACAGTATAGCTGGCAGCTCCAAGCTGTCTCCAGGGATTCCAGGGACCAAGAGAAGCTGTACTGACCTGCCCCGTGTGTTCCTGCCCTGCACGGCCCCACCAATCCCAGTGAGACGTCATATCTCAGAAGAAGGGAGGAGCTCAGCATAACTTCACAGCTGAAGGCGATGTGGGGCAGCCTGCGGCAGGCAGTTACAGTGGGTCTTCCCACCAGCACACGCCCCAATTGCAGAGTCATGATTGTGTCAAAGTGGGAGTGGCCCAAAAACCTTCCTTTTAGCGCAGTTGGACTTCTGAAGGAGTGTCAAGAGCTCAGAAGAAGGAAACATGGATCAAGACGCTCCTGATACAGACTCGTTGGTCCCTCATAAGAGACTGTGACATTTTTGAGAGGTGATTTGAGGGGGAGACCTATGGAATTCATAGGTCATCTCTTTTCCTCCACTGGGTAACTTAAAAAGTCATGGTTAGGGAGAAGGTCCCAGGGCATAATTCTCTGCCTCTCCTAAGTATGACAGACCTAGTCTTAGGGACAACAGAAAGTCTCCGGAGGTAAGGGGGATTTGGAGTCAGGAGGGCATCTTCGCCACCACCATCAGGGACCGTACAAAGCAGCCCTCCAGGTTCCCACCAAGTAGAGATTGGAAAACTGCTGTGGTTTTATAAGTGTGAAGGGGGATGCACAGAGCTGAAGGGCACTTTGAGTCTTCCTTACTTAACTGATACCATAGAGGGCAATAAAACAAAGGGAAACTAAGTAGATTTTAAATACTGTCTTTACTGGCCTTTTCAAGAAAGAAGGAGGGAGAGAGGGAGAGAAATAAGAAAGAAAGAAAGGCCAAGAGAACATGGGTTCTGATTTTAAATTCTTTTCTTTTTAGGACAGAGTCTTACTTTATCAAGTAAGTAAGGTAGCGTGTTGGGGCGTCACAGCTCACAGCAACCTCAAACTCCTGAACTGAAGCGATTCTCTTGCCTCAGCCTCCCAAGTAGCTGGAACTACTGGTGCCTACCACAACCCCTGGCTATTTTTAGAGACGAGATCTTTCTCTGGCTCAGGCTGGTCTCAAACCTGTGAGCTTAGGCAATCCACTCGCCTCAGCCCCCAAAGTGCTGGGATTACAGACATGAGCCACCGCACCTGGCTGATTTTAAACCTTTAATTGTGACTAATTCTGTTTCTAAATCTGTGTGCAAAATAGTTTCCCTGGCATGCAGATCCAACCTTGAGACACATAGGCACCTTGTCGGGATGTTCGTGGTCTCCAAGAACATTGAATTAAATGGCCTCAAGGCAATTCAGATATAGTATTCAGGATCTTCTGCATCTTAGACCTGGTTTTGTTTGGGGCGTCAGTGATCTTTCTGGATCAGAACCAGTAGAGGTAAGAAGGCCGGCACTGCGCCCAGTGTCTCCAGAGCAGAACTCTTAGCAAAAAAAGTGTTTTTCCTTTCTTTTGGGTCACTTAGGGTCTTGGCTTGAGGTCACAATGCTTTGGTGTCCCAGCATCTCTGCTCAGGAGGGTGAGTAGACAACTGTGCCTCCCTGTTTTTTCAGTGGCCGCAGTGCTGGGGAGCGTGATCAGCCTGGACACTGGGGAGCAGCGGACAGCGCCACACAGAAGGTGTGGTGCCGAATGTTGGAATGGAAAAGTGTCAGGGATTTTGTTAGAAAATGTGTCTTTTGTGGGACACAAAGTTGAGAAACAGGAAGGAAACAGGGACACTGGGGCAACCACACCAATATTTGAGGAGCTGGGATGAGCAGCAGAACCAGACAGATGGTGAGCAGGAGATCCCGGCCCTGTCCCAGGAGAACCAGGCCCCCTGTCTACTCGACTTCTCATGCCAGGAAAGGTCAGGCAACGGCCTGTACTTAGCCAGGACCTACCTGAGCTAGACGGGCCAAGTGGTGCAGTGCCGAGGGAGTCCGCTGGGCTTCAGCTGGAAGCAGGAGGAAGAGAAAAAGAACCTGCCACCTCTTGGAGCAAAAGAGAGTAAGGAAGAGAAGGCTGCATGCCCGGGGAGCTGAGCCCGGCAGGGCCCCACACCTCAGGGGCCCTGTGTGTTGGTTCACCTGTGTCTGTTACCAGCAAATGTGGAAAAAACTTAAAAAGTACAAACATCTGAGCAGACATCCAGGGTCAGAAAGTGGGTTGTGGCCAAACAGATTTGTATTCATGTCCTTTGAATATACTCCAAGCCAGAGGGTGGCCCATTCTGGACCCTAGAAAGCTTGGGGCTGTTCCGGGACCTCTTGGAGTCCAGCTCTGTGTTCTTGAAGAATGGGATGTGCCTATTCCTTTCGTGAGGAGGTGTGGCTGATAAGAGACGTTCTGCAGTGGTGATGTGAGAGCAGGGTTGAGGTCTTCACAGCTGAAGGGGACGGCCCCCCAGCTGTGGGCCCTGGCTATGTGCACGGTGCTACAGCACCATGTGACCCGCAAGGAACCCGGGGGGCCACGGAGACACTCAGAGGTAGGCTGTCTCCTACCTCACATCAGACTCTGTATTCTTGGCTCATGTCACCAGGAGCTTAATGTCACCTCCCTGGGGCTGTGGGTGTGTTGGGGACGAGCGGTGCTGGGAAGGGTCTCGTGTTGCCAACCTATAGCCTCCTTGACACGCGACACACCTCATTCTGAAAAACTGTCCACCTTAACAAAACAAGCAGGAATGTACTTTCTGGAGCAAGAAGTGAGAAATCCCTGAGAGTCACCCTTAGTCCCCGCAGACACAGGGCTCTTCACCACTGCCTACAGGGTTCTGACTCTTTGACTGAAAAGTGAAGTTTAGCTTACAAATATTTTCCCCTTACATCCACGTCAGGCTGTGAAATTCAGCCAGAATTTTCTGATCTCCCATGAAAGGTACTCATTAACTGTAATTGTGGTCCTTACCTGAATTCTATTTTTACTTTCCTCACTTTCTCAGTACCTTCTATAAGGCATGACATGGTCCATAAGAGCCATGGCATTAGCATTTTTACCCACTTCCCCACTTACGCAAGCTAGAAGGTGGCATTTCAAAGGCCTGGTCCCTGGGCACTGATCCTCATAGCATCCTGGGTCACATGCTACTATGGGTGGCACTCTCTGGCAAGCATCAAATTTCATTCCAAAACAAATGCACCAATAACTGGCTTGCAGAGGGTACAATTAGTCACTCCCTCAGAATGAGGAGCAAGGGCTAATTGTTCTGCCGGTGGACAATTGCTGCTATAATTATTTAGCCCTGTAATTTCTCTTCCGCATGTGACCGCGCTCGTGGCAGGAGCTC
Organism: Perodicticus potto; assembly: GCA_963574655.1. Taxonomy (NCBI): domain Eukaryota; kingdom Metazoa; phylum Chordata; class Mammalia; order Primates; family Lorisidae; genus Perodicticus; species Perodicticus potto. The sequence goes on from CAUYRH010097998.1 coordinate 6,778, forward strand.
GGGCCGTCTCCCTCGGTCCCAGGCGAGGCTCCCACTGGCATGGTCGAGTTTCTTCCCACCACAGTCGGTTGTGCTTTTCCATAATTATCTTTTCTGACTCTGTAAAATACAAATGCAGTAGCTATTTGAAAAAGTTTCCCAGAACAAAGTAAATACTGAATCAGCCCTCTAGTTACTTGGTTTGCGTTCCTTGCAACTTTGGTGTTTAGGAAAGCCAGTTTCTGGCTGAGTTTTATGGCATCACGAAAAAGAAGAAAGCTGGAAACATGCCCTCAACCCCAGGGTCTGCTGTCGTCTGCTGTCTCCTCAGAGTCCCCAGTGAAAGGACGAGCAGAGTCTCCCGTGGCGGCTCCGTCCCAGCGTTGTGCCTCCAGGTGTGGCACGTTCCCGAGCTCATCGAGGTGGTGGAGGCGCTGGCTTCTCCAAGCAGAGCGGACCCAAACTTGCCATACTTAGGTTTGCAGCCAGAGACTGTCTTGAGAGGTAAAATCATTTGTTTTAGTTCGCATGTGAATTTTATATCAAATGGTTTTAGAAGCATCTAACATTTCTCACAAAGTGTTTGGCTAAAAGCCACCCAGCCTCATTTCACTGACCATCCCTCAGCACAAAGCAGGAAAGCGCCAGGCAATAGAGGGGGTGCTGGGAAGATTCCCTGGTCAGTGTGGGGGGCTGCCCAAGAACCCCCGTCCCAAGGGCACCGCACTGCCCTATACAGCTGGGTCACCCAGACAAACAAGTTTGCCCGGTACCATGGGGCTGCAGGCTTCTCTTCAGATGAAAACTCTGAATACTTCAGAAGATTCTTTTCAGCTTTGTGACCTCTTATAATTCAAGAAGTCACAAAGCTGGGTAATGCTGGGCAAGACAAAATTTACTGAAAGGATTTGAGGAAAAGCATGCCATTAGGCAACCCTTTGATAAATATATATATATTGCTTGTTCTTTCACTACTTTCAAATAAAAGTGAAAGTCTCTGAAAGATATAACATCTGCCTGCTGAAGCTGAGAAATTGGCTCCAGCAAAATCATTGCTCTTAAAGGTGACCTGCCTGCACGAGGACACACAGCGCCGCCCGCAGGCCTTTCTGGCAACTTCGGAATAGCATCGTGCTGCTGCTGCCTCACGACCCCCAAGAGTCACGCGACCTGAGCCCACCTAAGAATGTGAGCAGCCACTGCCGGGACCACCTCCTGCATTTCAGTGCCAATACCCCTCTTGTTCCTGCTCAAAGTGAATAGATCCGGAAATGTGCAGTGCTGGCTTTTGTGAGGACGCTTTTGCTGGCAGCCTCAATGCAGCCCGGATGCTTCAACAGCATCCATGAGAGGGGTGGCCATCTGAAGAGCTTTATTTTTGTCCCTGATGTTCACCCCAAAAGGAAATGTGCTTCTTACTAATAACAGAGGATGTGACCAAAAACATTGAGTATATTTATCTGTTCCTAGTTCATTTGCCAAGGCTGTATTTCCCATCAGAGCTCTTTTAGAAAGGCTAAAACAATTAACCTCTTTCTCACTCACTCTGCCAAACGCTGAGGTCTAGAAGGTTTGTTTTTTTTTTTTTTGGCCAGGGCTGGGTTTGAACCCGCCACCTGCAGTATGTGGGGCCGGTGCCCTACCCCTTTGAGCCACAGGCACCGCCCGCTCTAGAAGGTTTTTGTTTAGGAGAGTCAGCTGAAGACCAGCCCTCCCACCAGCACCAAGTTCTCATGTGATGCTGACCAGAGGAGCTGGGTGCGGGGCACTGTCCAGGCATTTACTCGGGTTAACTCACCAATCCCCAGAAAGCACCCACGAGGTAGGTCCTGTCACTATTCCCATTGTACAGTTGTAGAAAACTGGGATACAGAATGGTGAGTGTTGAGCGCCCTGCCCACGATCACACAGCCAGGGAGCGACGCTGTTTTGCAGGCCAGGTTCTGAGTCACTATCTGGTTCTGCGTCACTGTCGGGTGCTGCCTTCGTGTCACTGTTTCCTCCATGTCCCTGCTGTCTCAAGTTTGAAGATGTCATGGACTGATCCGGTGCTCCAAGATCAGTGTCAAGGGATGCAGGGATGAGGGGAAGGACAGTTAGCTTCCCCCTCATTCCCTGAAACTGGGCTTCCTTAACTATGGCTCCAGCTGCTGTTTACTTCATGTCATTTGGCTAGATTCTTGACTTACAAACCAGAATTGCTAAAAAAAACAATAATAAAATGGGGTCCCTGGTCCAACAGGTTCTTCTATTCACTGAGAAGGCTCTGAATAAGTGTACAACGTGGCACATGTGTTAGACAAGCTCATTGTTAGATCATGTGTCTAAAACAAGATTAACAGGCAACACACAGAAGCCAGTCGTGTCAGCGTTATAGCCATTAGGCGTTTGTCAGCCGCAGTCACCCCACCTGCTGCTCAGGGCTGATTCCCTGTGAATGGTGCAATGTTAGGACACAGGACGAGAGTTACAGATGAGCTTGCTTGGCATTTGTGTCTTCCATCTCCCCTGACTTGACCCACTTCTGTATACTATATAATAAGAAGGCTTTGTTAATCTGCATATAAACATCTTTGTTATTTTAAAGTAAGTTTTCAGAAGCTCTTAGCCCTTGTAATAATTTGATGACATTAGTTTCCTGAGATGTCTGTTGGTTTTTTAAACAAAAGCTAAACTTTTTAATAATTCTTTTAGCTTTATAAAACTCTCAGACCTTCTTTTTTAATATCTTCAGCAAACTGTATAGTTAAGAAGCTGAAAATCAGAAACTGGCATCAAATAGTATTCTCTAATACAGAAATGCCTTTCTTGTGCAAAACAGAACATCCCAGGCAACTTCTTTCTGCATCAGACTTGATCAACTGAAGCTCAGGAAAGTTCATGAGAGGCTCCAGATGTGTGGCCCAGGTGTTTCCAGGTGTGTGTCCAGGCTGTCACCCTTCTCATCTCCTGAAGCTGGCAAGCCTACTGCCCTGCCACTGCCCACCTGGACCACCTGCTCCCTTCTCGAAATCTGATGGAAAGGAGAAAAGGGCCCAGGAAGCCTGCTCCTGAACTGAACAGGAGCAACACTACCCTGGTTCCATTACTAGAGGTTTTCAGTGTTTTAATAACGGCTAGGGTAGCCATTGTCTTGGGCCACAGAACGCTTCCCTCTGCAGGAGAAGCTTGCAAGCATCATGTAGGGCATCTCTCTGGTTTCCCAGCCTTAGCCTTCCAGGTTTTCTTCTCATAACTAACACTGTTGCTCTTCAGAGTTATTAAGTCCAGGAGAAATCAGCAATCTGCCTTTTTCTTTAACTTTCTTTGGTTTCCAAATAAAAACAAAAAAGGAAGCAGCCCACATTTGACCAGGGGCCCAGCCAACGGCTTCCCTTGCCAGGACAGTCTTCAACAGGCGCTGCTGCCCAGGGGGTCCTCAGGATGGGGGCTTTTAGCAGCTGTTTCCTTTCAGCCTTTGGCTTCCTTCTGGTCCTGAAATGATCGTGTTTCACAAGAGATCCACACGGACTACAGAAGATTATTTTTTCTCTCCATTTCAAGTGAAGGAAAGCACAAAGCCTGAGTTTATCAGAAAGGCAGTTTCCAGCAGCAGTTTAATTAAGTGTTAACCTTTCTGTGAAGAATTATAAATCGCTTTAGAACATAAACGTCAACCAGCGACATTTAAGACCTGAGTGGAACTTATGTAATGTTTCCAATAATAAGTGTGTCTATTTAAGATGTCAGTTAAAAGTTCAAAACCTTGATCTGTGGGCGCCCCAAAGAGATCGGAATGCAGCCCACACGTTCGGGTTTTCGGGGAGAATTTCCAGGAAGGTGACAGATTGTGACCAGCCTGAAGATCGGTTTTCTTCCACTCTCCTGGGCCTCCCACATGCTTGGGAAAATCTCCCCGATACACAGGTGGATCCACAGTCGGCATCCGTGATGCGCTTTTCCTTCTTACCGAGCTGAGGGCCCCGGGCTGACAGCCCTTCACCAGGAGTGATGATACTGCCGGTTCTCATCTCCCAAACCCCTTTCAGTCTGCGTACTGGTAAGAAAAGGCTTTCCCTCCCACTGGCTGACGGATGTCATGAACTGCACATTACTGTCAGCTGTGAAGTCAGGGCATCAATAACTTCCACGGGGACAAAATTGATAATAATCTCTTGGTCTAAAATTGTCCTTTAGAAAATTAGATAAGTGGGAAGCTCTCCACATTGTCGAGAGTGTCACTCAAGGTGGCTTGGCCGTTTCAACAGCCTAGGCAGCCAGCACAGGCATGGAGAAGACGTGTGTGTATGTGTGTGTGTGTGTTCACAGGCATGGGGAAGACGTGTGTGTGTGTGTATGTGTGTGTGTTTTCACAGGCGTGGGGAAGACGTGTGTGTGTGTGTGTGTTTTCACAGGCGTGGGGAAGACGTGTGTGTGTGTGTGTGTGTTCACAGGTGTGGGGAAGACGTGTGTGTGTGTGTTCACAGGCGTGGGGAAGACGTGTGTGTGTGTGTGTTTTCACAGGCATGGGGAAGACGTGTGTGTGTGTGTTCACAGGCGTGGGGAAGACGTGTGTGTGTGTGTGTGTTTTCACAGGTGTGGGGAAGATGTGTGTGTGTGTGTGTGTGTTTTCACAGGCACGGGGAAGATGTGTGTGTGTGTGTGTGTTCACAGGCGTGGGGAAGACATGTGTGTGTGTTTTCACAGGCATGGGGAAGACGTGTGTGTGTGTGTGTGTTCACAGGAGTGAGGAAGATTGTGTGTGTGTGTGTTCTCAGGCATGGGAAAGACGTGTGTGTGTGTGTGTGTGTGTGTGTGTGTGTGTGTGTGTGTGTGTGTTCAGGCTTGACAACCCCCTCTTTATTTCAAGCCACAAACTCAGACCCACTGCGCCCAACCCTGAGTGGTCCCAACAGTCCTGGTGACAGGCAGCTTACAAGGCCGCTCTGAAATAGCTGACTCTGAGGAATAAATAATTCATCTCGCTCTGGTAATATCTCTTCTCTACAGAGATTTCTGTGACAGAGCCTTGACACTAGACATAGTTTTGTTGTTAATCCGCAGGTGGTGAGGAGAAGGAGGTAGAGAGAGGGAAGCGCCAGCACCACCCTGGGACGTAACTCCACGCAAGCCCAAGTTGGAGATGATTTTAACAAAGTGCGTTTACAGGGTCTCTGAACTGGTTGTGTTGGAAGGGTCCCTCTGGTCCAGTCTATGGCTCAGGGAGGCCACATCCTTGCTGGCCTTCTAGGTGCTCACCCAGTGGCTACTGCTGGAAGCTTGTTATTATCCATGGAGGAATTTCTTCCCTCAGCTCCAAACTCTTTTCGCTGCTGCTGACACCTTCCTGAGTGGGTTTTCTTTTCCTGCCCTCTGTCAGGCACTGTGAGGCTGCAGACCACTTTTCCTGACACCACTGCAGGGAATCTAGGCAGACCTAATTTAGGCTCGGCCCCTAGGGTACTCCGAAACTGAGATTTATGATTTCATGAGTTTACAAGGAGCCTCACTTGCTCAAACCCCTCCTTGGACCCCTGCCACCTCCAGGACAGAAGTCAAGGCCCTTCTGTTCAGGAGCAGACAGCTCTTTCGTGTGGATTCCACCAGCTTGACACCTGTCACATGCACTGCATCTGCCAGGCAGGGTCCCCACTGTGCCTGGCTCCCCGCCACCACTCTGCTGCACTGGCCGTGGACCGCCTCTCCTCTCTCCAACTCTCATCAGGTCAAGTTCCTCTTGTGCCTGCTCCGGTACCACGCTGTGGTCTTTCCCTGGCCCCCCACCCACCGTCTCACCCTTATTTCAGTCAAGTGCTCCTTTTCTGTCCTCCCATCTCACTGTGTACAGCTCTGTCCTGACACTCTCCCTGCTACCTGGGGTGATCTCTCACCTTTATACCCCCTGAGTGGCTGACCTATGGTAGGCAATCAAGAATAAATAAATGGATGAATGAAAGACGGACGGAGGGAAAGAGAGATGTGTGGGTGAACAAAAAGTCAAAGACACCAGGCATGTGGCTCACATCTATAATCCTACCACTCTGGGAGGCCGGGCCAGGAGATCCCTTGAGTTCAGGAATTTGAGAACAGCCTGAGCAAGAGTAAGACCCCCATCTCTACCAAAAATAAAAATCTAGCCGGGCGTCATGGTGGGCATCTGTAGTTCCAGCTACTCAGGAACCTGAGGCAAAAGGATCACTTAAGCCCAAGAGTCTGAAGTTGCTATGAGCTGTGACGCTCTCTACCCAGGGTGACAGAGTGAGACTCTATCTCAAAAAAAAAAAAAAAAAGAAAAGAAAAGAATAAAGGATCAGTGGCTCATGCATATAATCCTGGCACTCTGGGAGACTGAGCCAGGAGGATCACTTGACAGGAATTCATGATCAGCCTGGGGTTGTAGTAAGACCTCCATCTGTACAAAAAATTCAAAACAAACAAACTAAAATGTTGGTGGATTGAAGAAAGGAAGGACCTACTTTCTGTGTGGAAGGATGGGTGGGTGGACATTACTCTCCCACTCCACATTGGTGTCTTCCCTTAAGTTCCCTACCCTACCTGTGACACCCTGGCTTTTTCCAGATGACCCAGCTTAGCCCTTGACGTCCACCATGACCCCTCCTGTGGCCCTCACCCTCCTCTATCTTCCCTGAGGTCCCCCCCAAGGCTCTCCTGTTTCTCCCAGAGCCTGCTCCTTCAGAGTGGCTTTAAGCAGCTCCTCAGCCCAGCCCTCATGCTGCTGGAACCCCCCAGAGATCCAGCTTTTCCTCCACTTGAGGCCTCACCCAGCCACCTCACTGGTTCTCCTATACCCCTTCATGGGAAGTGGGAACTCTTGGTGACTGGACCCGGCCTTCCCAGGAGGCCCTGGACTGTGCCTCTGCTCACTCCTCCCTGCTCCCAGGGTAAGGGCCCAGGCTGTGCTCTGAAGCTAAGCAGCCTGGATGTGAACCCTGTTCTGTCACCCCAACTGTGCAACCTTAACCTGCTCAACAATCTCTCTACCTCAACACACACATCTGTAAAATGAGGACAACAGTAGGACCTTCCTGGCAGGGTCAGGGCACGGTGGTGACTGAATGAGGGCTGTGTGCTCAGAGCCCAGAACAATGCCCATGAGTCCTGCCGGTTGCAGCTGCTATGATCCACCCCAACTTTTCACCAGTGCACTTTTTACCCCTAAACCCACCCAGTGGTGCTGTTTGGGGTATTGTCTCTTCCTGGCACACCTCTACTTTTTCTGCTTCTTTCAGTGCAGGCAAAATGCAGGGGTAGGGGCAGTTGTATGAGCCCACATACCCAGACCAACAGAGAGAAGGCAGAGGGACAGAGCCACCTCCTCCACCCAAGCCCTGCCTGCAGCCTCGCTCCAGAGGTGACACCTGGCTGGCTCTGAGTTTTCAATTGCATCTTCACATCCTCAGTCCTGGGGTGTTCCCAAGAATGGTCTGCCCCTGACTCTCCCCCAACTCTTTTAGGCAGCTCTATTTCCCAACTAAGAAAATTTCAAAGCAACTGAGGAACAGCCAGAGTTCAGGACAGATTAGAAAGGGCACAGCTAATTTTCAGCACAATACTAGCTGATCCTTTTCTCTTGAGTGTGCACATTACTGTGATAAAAATTAAGTAAAATAGAATGTTTCTTCTCAATTGGCAAACAGTTGAAAGACAATGTAACTGAAAAGCAGGGCCAGCTCAGCTTCACTTTCTTAAATTGAGGTAAAATACATATAACATGAAATTTTCCATCTTCACTATTTTTTTTTTTTTGAGACAGAGTCTCACCCTGGGTAGAGTGCCGTAGCATCATAGCTCACTGCAACCTCAAACTCTTGGGCTCAAGTGATCCTCCTGCCTCAGCCTTCCCAGTAGCTGGGACTACAGGCCACCACACCACCTGCTAGTTTTTCTATTTTTGATAGAGATGAGGTCTCACTCTTGCTCAAGCTGTTCTTGAACTCCTGAGTTCAAGGGATCCTCCATCTTGGCCTCCCAGAATGCTGGAATCACAAGCGTGAGCCACAGTGCCCTCCCATCTTAACCATTTCTGAGCATGAAGTGGCATTAGGTACATTCATGTCACACTATACAGTCCTTGCCACCATCCATCTCCAGAATTTTTTCATCTTCCAAAACTGAATATCTGTACACATTAAACAATAACTCTTAGTGACAACCAGGAATTCTGGGAAGATGGCCGACTGGTAGAAACCTTTGACAGAGGCTCCTGACCAGAGGGAGAAAAACTGAATGGAATCAGACTCTATGAAGCCAAAGGCAGGGAGCTGAGCCAAGAAAAAAGTTTAGCAAACTGTAACTCCAAAGAAGAGCATTCAAGAAAACAAATTTCAGGTACAAAGCCTATTGACTAGAGGACAGGAGACCCTTCCCCCAAGCAGGAGGCCTGCTGCAGGCTGTCTGTGAGGGATCAGGAAACAAAAGACCTCTCATTTTACCTCACAGGAAAGAGCCACTAAACACCAGGTCTCTTTCTCCAGGGAGGTTCCACTTATGAACCTAGATACCACCCCACTAGGCATAAAATTGAACTGATATTTTCCCCCACAAGTCCAAACTCCCAGTCCACTGTCTGCCCCTCACATGTCGGTCAGAAGTTCTGCCCCCTGCAGAGCAAAGAGTGTTTGGTCTTTTCCTGAGAGATCTGAGCATAGTGTGGACCTCCAACCACTAGGACAGAGTCTGTGACTAATAAGGAAGAAAGAGGGTGTGGGAAGAAAGGGACACTTGGCAGGAGGAGTGGTCCCCTGGTTATGACTATGCCCAGCTAGTGGTGGTGTTGACCCTCAGTTTAGGCTGTCTGGTGGGATGGGGTGCAGAACCCCTGACTCTGATGGCACCCACAATAGGAGAGTGGTTGCCCCATGTGGACTGAGTTTGGCAGGCAGGGCTGGTCCCCACACCCTGCTGAGCCTGCAAGCAGAGGCTTGCCAAGCATAGAATGAGACCTGAGGGTAAGGGTGTGGTCCCCTGACTCCAATAGAACCCTCTTGCAGAGGCTTGCTGGGTGTAAACCAAGACTTGAGAGCAAGGTCATGGTCCGATGTCTCCAGCAGGCCAGTGAGCAGAGGCTTACCAGGTGAGGACTGAGACCTGTGGGCGAGGCATGGTGCCCTGACTCCAACAGAGCCTGTGAACAGAGGCTTGCCAGGCAGTGGACTGAGACTGGCAGGTGGGGGCATGGCCTCTGGCTCCAACTGGGCCTGTGAGCAGAAAAGCAGACAGCAATGTGGACTGAGTCTGGTGGGTGGGAGCATGGATTCCTGGCTCCAATTGTGCTGTTGGAGACCCCTGAATCCCTCTCTGTTGAGCAGGGTTTGCAATTCCTGAGATAATTTAATTGGAACTCATATCTGGGGCTGTCCACTCAGGGACATTCTGAGGTTGATCTTTGAAGTTCTGTAGTGGAAAAGAACTAAAGGATGGGGACTGGGCCCTACAGCTCTTTGTATCTCTTCACAGCCAAGATTTAAACCTAATACCGTGGCTTCTTAGGATAGGGTAGAGGTTGGCTGATATCAAAACAGAGCTAGTTATCTCACTAAGTAGGTCCTTAGAGTCTCTGGCCAAAACTCTGAAAGGGTCCTTTGTAAGGCTGTAGGAGATAAGCCACAATTATAAAACCTAGCACTTTGGTAAGGGGCTATATCTAATACCTGGGAACCCCAATTCAATCACACCCTACCAGTTCTAATAACCAAATGGTGGAAAATAAACATGATGCGGACCCATCAGAAGAAATCTGGCAACGTGAATAACCAGAGTAAATCACCCCACCCCTTAAGAAATGGCAAAGGAGATACAACTGAAGATGCCATGCATAGACAAATGGCTGCAATGTCAGAAATTGAATTCAGAATAAGGATGGCAAATAAGATAAATAGAATGAAAGAAAAGATAGAAATTGAATTTCAGGAGGGAGGAGGAAGATGGCCACCAAGTAACAGCTTCCTTGCAACTGGGCACAGTGAGTCTGGGGAGAGAAGATTCCAGTCATCTATGGCTGGTGAGATCTGCCCAGAAACATCCCTTTGAGAACACAGGGAGTCAGTGTGAGACTTCTGGACCCCATGAGGGGGACAAAAGCAGTGGAGAACTGGCAAGTGTTTGCGTGTGTTCATTCGGTCTAATCTCACCAGCAGCTGTAAGTACAGCAGCAATGAAATTGCAAACTGGAAAGGCCTTACCTGTGAGCTGTTTGGGTTTTTTGGACTTGGCACTCAGTTGAACTACCTTGGGAGACCTTGGGCAAGAGTGCAGAGGACTTTAAGCATTGTCTAGGGCCCAAGACTGAGCCACTGAGCCAGACAGAGCTAATAATGTTCGGCTGTGGGCTGCACAGAGCCATTATGGGAGAACTGCCCGGGCAAGCTCTGCCCTCAGGCTCGCAGAGCAAGGATCTGGTGGGAGTGAGTAATCTAGTGACTAAGCAGCTTAAAGGTGAGGACTGAGATGCCTTACAGGCTTAGCCCACAGGGGCATAGAGTGAGGCTAGTTTTGGCACACTGGGTAAGTGGATAGCCACTTAAGGAGTGATCCCAGTGACAAGAGATTTCCTGGGAAAGCTTCTGCTTAGCCAAGGTTAGCAGTTGAAAGTGCCTTTTAAGTGGGAAGAGGAGAGATTTAGGCTCTCCACCCTGCAGGATTTGAGAAATCAGCAGAGACCTTCAGTCTCCATCTCATACAGCTGTACCAGCACTGTGATTAACATCTCATACCCCAGAAGATCACCTGTTGCTCAGACAATATCCAGCAGATATATATATATACTGCTCTGTTTTTGGTTTTGTTTTCTGCTTTTTTGTGTTTTTTTTTTATATCAACGTTTTCCCTATACATTGTTCTTTTCTTTTTTTCTTTCTTTCTTTTCTTTCTTCATTTTTTTAGTTTAAATAAAATTTCCCATTGTTGCCTTTTTCAACAATTAGAACTTCATTTTTGATAATGTTTCTATCCCTATGATAGAAAAATTGGTGTTTTCCCCAATTTTATCCCATAAAATTTTCTCTTTGCTTGTTTTGGTTTGATTTATACCATTTTTGCCTTTCCTCCCTACTTGATGAAGGTGGGGGACTGTGTCCAAGCAGGCTAGAGAGGAGCTGCTGACCTCAAGGGAACCACCCAACCCAGCACTCCCAGAGGCTGGAAGTTGGGTCTAAGTACCCTAGTGTATACCTATATTGCTCCTGTCTCCCTCTTTCTGGGCCTCTCTTCTTTTTGTCAATATTCCCTTTTACCCATCCTCTCTCCTTTCTCTTTTTTCTTTTTTCCCTTCTTGCTCTTCAATCTTTTTATCCTTCTGATCCTGTACCAAAAGGACTCATCAACACCCTAGTCCAGAAGCACAGGAACTTAAAAATCAAGAGGAAGTGAAAGGAAAATTTGGGCAAGGAAACAGATAAAAGAAAACACTAACAAGGAAGAATCAGGAGAAAAATCCTGGCAACATGAAAAACCAGTCCAGAACAACCCCCCCCCAAGGGACTATGATGTAACCACTGCAGAGGATTCGACCTATAAAGAAATGTTAGAGGGCAGCACCTGTGGCTCAGCGAGTAGGGTGCCAGCCCCATATACTGAGGGTGGCAGATTCAAACCCAGCCCCAGGAAAACTGCATCAAAAAATAGCCCAGTATTGTGGCAGGCACCTGTAGTCCCAGCTACTCAGGAGGCTGAGGCAAGAGAATCACCTAAGCCCAAGAGCTGGAGGTTGCTGTGAGCTGTGACTCCATGGCACTCTACCAAGGGCAATAGAATGAGACTCTGTCTCTACAAAAACAAAACCAGAAACTGTTAGGTGACAGAAAGGGAATTTAGAATACAGATGATGAAAACAATGAAGGAAATGATGGAAACAATGAAGGAAACTGTTGATAAAGTGGAAAATAACCAAAGGAAATCCAAAAATAGAATCAAATAAGAGATGAATGATATGAAGAATAAAGAAAGGATATAGCAGAGCTGAAGGAAGTGGAGCAGTCAATTAGGGAACTAAAAGATGCAATAGAAGCCGGGCATTGTGGCAGGCACCTGTAGTCCCAGGTACTCAGGAGGCTGAGGCAAGAGAATCACCTAAGCCCAGGAGTTGGAAGTTGCTGTGAGCTGTGTGACACCATGGCACTCTACCGAGGGTGATAAAGTGAGACTCTGTCTCTACAAAAAAAAAAAAAAAATGCAATAGAAAGTATCAACCTCAGATTAGACCATGCAGAAGAAAGAATTTCAGAGGTAGAGGACAAAGCTCTTGAGATAACTCAGATAGTTAAAGAGGCATAAAATAAGAGAAAGAAGGCAAAACATTCACTGACAGAATTATGGGACTTTATGAAGCATTTAAACATACAAGTTATAGGTATCCCAGAAGGAGAAGAAGAATGCCCCAGGGGAATGGAAGCCATACTAGAGAATATTACAGATGAAAATTTCCCAAATATCACCAAAGATTCTGACACACTTCTTTCAGAGGGATATTGGACCCCAGGTCACCTCAACTCTAACCAAGCTTCTCCAAGACACATTGTGATGAACCTGTCCAAAGTCAAGACAAAAGAAAAGATTTTTCGAGCTGCCAGGAGTAAGTGCCAGTTGACCTACAGGGGAAAATCCAACAAGTTGACTGTAGATTACTCTAATGAAACTTTCCAAGCAAGAAGATAATGGTCATTTACCTTTAACCTACTTAAACAGAACAATTTCCAACCCAGAATTCTATATCCTGCTAAGCTAAGCTTTAAAATTGATGGAGAAATAAAATCATTAACTGATATACAAACATTGAGGAAATTCACCACAACAAGACCAGCTCTACAGGAAATACTTCAACCTGTTCTACACACTGACCATCACAATGGATCAACAGCAAAGTAAGAACTCAGAAATTAAAGGCCAGAACCTAACTTCCACAATGATGCAAAAGATAAAACTAAGCAATGAACTCTCACAAAACAAGACGAATACAACACTACCACACTTATCAATTATCTCAATAAATGTTAATGGCTTAAATTCCCCACTGAAGAGGCATAGATTGGCTGACTGGATTAAAAGCACAAGCCATCCATTTGCTGTCTGAAGGAAACACACCTAGCTTCAAAAGACAAATTAAAACTCCAAGTTAAGGGTTGGAAGACAATTTTTCAAGCAAACGGAATTCAGAAGAAAAGAGGAGTTGCAATCTTATTTTCAGATACATGTGGATTTAAAGCAACTAAAGTCAAAA
>CAUYRH010098002.1:0-54164 GCA_963574655.1 Perodicticus potto
TTCTCCTGACCCTTCAAATATGCACCACAAGTGTAATCTCACCCTTTATCCTCTCTCCCCCCACCCTCTCCCTCCCCTTCCCTCCCTCTCCCCTTTCCCCGTCTTCTTGTGCAACAATTGGGTTGTAGCCTTCACTTGAAATTTTTGATGGTTTCAGTAAAACTCACTTATACAACCACTGTGTCAGGTGTACATTTTGAGAGTGGGGGTGAGGTGAGAAATCAATTTCTTTAATGTTTATTTCAATCACCCCCTAAAACAACACACACTTATGATATTTCATTTAACAACTGTCTCCAGGTTGTTTTTATTTCCCTAAAGCATCCACAAAGTAGTTGTTCTAAATGGTAGGGTCACTCTCAGGGAAAAAAAAGGGGGAATAAACATTCTCCACAGGTATAATTTCCAATATTATCCTCCTTGTTTTATTTTAAGAAGGGAGACTGAGGAGTTATTTCTAAAAAATATTTTCTTTCTTTAATACTTTCATTAAAACATTTTTACATGAGCTCTAAGAAAAGTCAGAAAAGACAGATAAATTAAAGGAGGAAAAGGAGACCCCGCAGTCCCAGCACCTCCCAGTTAGCACGCACATATTCTCCCAAACGTTCTGCCAGGCAAGTGCGCTTTAAACATCTATAAACACGGGGTTAGTGAACACGGTCTCCTCATTTGCTTTCTCACTCAGCATTCTGAGGCTATCTTTCCAGGCCAATAAATGTACTTCATCATCATTTTTCCATGACAGCATATGCCACCGTTTCTGCTACCAGTCCCAGATTTCAGTCTTTCCAGGTTTTGCTGTAAAGTGTCTGAAGAAAGTTACAAATAACCCAACACCAGGCTGTCTGCTGGGGGAAAGGTGTCTATAACAGTGTCTATTGGCCCATGGTTGGATTTCCTTCTCAAGTTCCCTCTTAAAAGCCAGGAGACACTGAGTTGGTTCTGACCAGCCCCTCCTCTGCCTCCCCCAGAGGCCTGGCTGTCCAGTGCCAGTCAAAGCCCCCCCCCCCCCGGGCTGAAGTTAGAAGCCAAAAAGCAGCTCGCCCGTCCATGAGGGTGGCTTTACCCTAAACCTGCTGGCGAAGACAGCCAGGAATGAGAGCGAGCCCAACAGAACCTGAGAGCAAGTCGGCTCTTCCCGGGGCTGGTGCCAAGGCTGCCAAGCATGCCCCGGCCTTCTCCGGCCTGTAGCTAAATCCGCAGCCCCCTAGCCAGAGGAGGCGGCCCGCAGCCTGTTCCTTGCAGCTGAGGCCCCGTCCCACCGCAAGCCTCTGCCAACCCTCACTCACTTCCCTCCGGCAGAGAGGGTGGCCCTGGCGCCCACTCGGAAGCGGCCAGGACCGGTGCTGCGCTGTGACTGCGTCTCTGCCTTCGGCACCTGGGGCTGAGCTCTCAGGGACTGAAGCTCAGAAGACCCGAGTCTCCTTCCACTAAGGACAGTGCCTGCCGCAGACACTGTTCATCACATGTCTAGTAAGTGAATGCCAGAGTGAGCGATCTGACGCGTTTGTGTCCTTTGAGGCCCAGATTCTATCTGATCAGGACTCAAGCCCGGTAGAGGTTGCCTCCCCGACGTGAACTGAACGCGCTCACAGGCCCTCTGCCCTCCGCGCTCGGCAGCAGGCACCCTCGCCTTTCACCAGGAGCTACCCGCCTGGCCCCAACCGCAGCAGCGTCACCTGGGGCCAGATGCGCCCGCTAGGCCCGCAGTGTTCCCCTGAGCAGAACCTTGGCAGCAGCACCCCTCCCTCCTGCCACCCCCGGAGCCTCCCCATTCACTACCCTTCACACTCACGAGCTATTCTAATACTCAGGAGCTGCTGGGCCTCGGAATAGCACAGGGCGATCCCCTCTCTGCTGCTTACAAACTGTTCTCCACCAAGGCAGGCACCCAAAACCCCAGGCTCAGCCCAGCAGACTTGCTAACAGGGACACCGGTAGGAGGCCACATTCAGAGGCGTGGAAGCATGCCATCATTGTAATATGTGAAATTAGTAAAGAGACCGAGGCAGTCGAAATGTCAGCTGTTGGAATGCTTCAATTGTGGGAGCACGATACAGAATCTACTATGTTAAAAAGCAGGGAATAGGCTGGAACAAACTCCAGTCTATATGCGAGAAAAGAAGCAATTCACTGCCAATGGCAGTGGGTGTTTAAACCTCAAGGCCAGGCTTCTAGAAGGAGCTCTGATTAATTGATACCATAACACACAAACCCTCTGCTTTGCACTAGAGAGGTGGGAACACGTGAGGAAGAAGAAACCAGAAGGTCCTCTGGATGATCTGGCAGGCAGACGACGACTTGTTCTACTTGATTTTTTTTTATTTGGATATGAATGTTGTACAATCACATTTTTGGATTTCAGTCAATGTGAATGTGGAACAGCAGGAAGGGGCGCATGCGATATATTGTTGATACTTTTCCTTGTGTACATGCTGTAGTAAAATTGGTTTTGTTTATGGATTTCAGATCTGAGATGTGAATCAAGCCACATTTTGGGGATCTGCCAGTGGCCACGGTCAATATCTGACCTGTGGAATGACGGCGTTGAAGGATGCAGTTTGCGGGTGGCAGGTGGGATGGCACCCACAGGTCCCTCATGGTTGGGGCTCAGATCTGCTGAGACCCCTCTTGTGACGGGACCACTCTGAGTCCAGGGGAGTCCCTGCGACACCAGTCAAGAGAAAGGGCCGACTAGCTGTGGAGGCTTGACTTCCCGAAAGTTACTCAGAAATGTGCCTTTCTCTGAGGCTTCCTTTCTAAATCAAACTCCCCCATACTTGTCGCTAAGGCAGTAAATAGCTCAGAATAAAATTTTTTTATACTTCACGGTAATATAAAACAGTATCACCAAAAGTTTTCATTACTTTTCAGCTGAGTCACCAGGAATGGTCACTCAAAGATGCTGAGAATGGTTGTCCCGCACGTTCAAGATGCTAGTTATGTCCATTTGATCCCAAACCCTGGGGAAACCAGAGAGCTGAGCCCTGGTCCTGCCTCGCTGCTGCCGAGCCAGTGTCAGGGAGTGGAGGGCGGATTCTGGCCCCCCATCGTGCCCTGCTGCCCCAACCTGCCTGCTCAGTGCCCGTGGGCCCATCTCTTTACTGTTCTGGTTTCTCAGTCTGTTAACTGAGGAAGCACACTGGATGATTCTGCTAATTTGTTTTATATTCTCAATTTAGTAGTAATCCCTTAAGTATCTGAAATTGAATTTAAAAAAATAATCCCTTTATGGCCACACTGGATGCCCATGGGATGGGTCACCAGCCTCTTCCACTCCCATGCTGGCTCTCTGCCACCCCCCAACCACTCTCCTTGCTTTTGCGGTTCTTCAGAAATGGAATGTCTTCTGCTTTTTCCTTGCTCTGAAACACCTGGGGCCTTCACCATGGAGCCTCCAGCTTTCCTCCAAAATGCTGCCCAGCCGCAGGGCGGGCGGCCATGCTGGCTCTCTATGAGGCTTCTTCCTGTGATGGCCTGGTTCCCTCAGGCCAAACCCCAGACTGCCAGCCCCACCAGGCCCTTGGCTGTGGCAAGCCGCCCTGTGCCGATGCAGATGTGTGTGGGAGCTGTCTCTAAAAGCTTAAGGCCGATTCTTCCTGCTGCGCCACCTCTGTGCCCCAAAGAGAAGGCAGAATGTCCCCGGCCTGGCCTCACCCATTTTGTTCTGGCCATCTTCTCTCCAGATCCAGGCATGCCCTCCCGCTGCCCCCACCCTCTGAACAAACTCCCCACAGCATGGCCTATTCAAGGAACTCTGCAGTTCTAGGAGTGGGTAACCTTTGACTGCCATGTCCACCGTGGCCTCCCTGACACATGGTGGGAACTCAAGAATACATTCAAACCTCAAAGAATAAACAGTGACTGGTCAGCCGGAGGGGATGTCTGTAGTAGGACAGTGCAGCTGTGCTTCTGTCCTTCCCTGGGTTCATCCCACAGAGGATGGTAACTGCTCTCACCAAGGTCACCAAATAGTCTTTCAGTTGCACATCAATTGTCACAGCACATGAATGGGGGTTCTGCAGGGGAGCATGGATAGGCTAACTACCCTTAATCCCCGAGAGAACACCAAAGGCACCCCTGAGACCCATGCTTCCTGGCCCATGGCTCGGTGGGCTACTAGCAGCATGGACCCCTCTCCTGGCCCTCCTCCGTCTTCTGTGTGTGCTTTAAATCGGGGTGTTCTCTTGAGTTCACTCAGGGCCCTCTCCTCTCCAACCACACACTTTCCCTGAGTGTGAGATGCTCCCCCTGCCCACGTGCTGACCGCTGCACGACATGCTCCCCAGCCCGGAATGCTGGGGTCCCTCCAGAGGCCCTCCCCACCTGGGAATGCTCACTTGGCCTCTCTGACTGCGTTCTCACAGATGCCTCACTCTCCACATTTAAAACCTCTCTTGGCTCCTTTCCTTAAGCCCCCTGAAGCCCTCTCCTTGTATTCTCCATGGCTCTGCCACCTGCCCCCTGTCCAGACAAGGGGCCATCCTGTCCTTATTTCTTGCTCTCACTTCCCACATCTATGGGGCCTCAGACTGTCTACTCACCGTCCTTAGGACCTTCAAACGCACCTGCCTTCCACTGCCTCACGCACCCTGCCTTACTATGGAGCCCCCCATTTCTTCCTGGAATGCTTCTCTGCCTCCTTCCTCATCTTTCTGCCCCCGCTTCTGTTCTATTTTCCTCACTGGGCTGAGAACAGGCTTTGATGATGCTTCTCCTCCAGTAACATCCTCATCTGGATCCCTATACCCTTCAAGACCAAGTCCAGACTCCTTAGCACAGCATGCGAGGCCACTCAGCAGACTTCTGCTCAGCCTCACAAACCCTACACCCCGACTCCAGCCCACATCCAGGTCTCCCCTCCTCCAGCTCTCTCATGCCTTGTCCCCTCTGTGCCTTTGCACGTTCTGTCCCTGGACTTGGACACTGAGTCTCCTCTCATCCCGTCCCAACCCCATTCCTACTCAACCTCCAGGGTTCCACCCGAAGGACTTCTAACCTCTGAGCAATTTCTCTCTGCAGTCACCCAGCACACTCTCATCACCCAGTAGAGCAGTCGGTCACCCTTTAGCCGAACAAGCATTTTACCTCCCACCAGTCTGTGAACTCCTTACAGGGAAGAAACACGGATTATTCATCCCAGCAATTACAGCCAGGGGTGGAAACAAGAGAATGCCCATTGCGTCTTAGTCTTGCCGTATTATTGAAATGCGTTCACACCCATGTCAGGGACAATAATGACAACTGGAGCGGCATGCCCTCGGACCCTGAAGCCTGCTTCCTCCAACCAGGGGCCCGGGGCTCCCCGCTGTGCTTCCCCCACCCGGGCACGGTCACCGCATCACCCCTGCGCTGAGCTGCCACTTTTCTTTCTCATTTCATTATTTGTGCATTTATTTTCAATGTAATACAGATACATTATTTTAAGTCAAATTATTTTATAAGGTTTACCCTCAAAGGATGTATCCCTCTGGCCCACTTCTGATGTTGGCTCCTTAGAGGCATAACAATTATTTTAGCTGTTTCAATAAATAGTTACCTCTGTATATTTAAGTTATATGTTTATTTTGTTCCTGGTTTTATCTGCTTTTAACTTCCTAGTATAGAAGGTGACAATTTAGCTTTCATTCCTATTCATGTCTCCTTCTACCTTCCAATTTGGTTCTTTCTCAACATTTGGTTAAATCGAACTTCAGCGGTTGCATCATTATGATTTAGACAGCGTTCATAGCTGAGTCACAGCGTGTTCTTTGACTGACATGCCTCCATTTCCTTTCTTATTCATCTTGTTTCCCCAGATTTAAAGCCTGCTTCTTATCCTTTGGTTAGTTTTCTGTCTGGTGCTAATTCACTCTCAAAGTTCCTAGCAGAATACGAAGTTCTTCTCAATATGTTCAAGCACATCAACTTATCTACCACTTTGATTTGTTTTTTTTGTTTGTTTGTTTTTTCCCTCTGGGAGCTGCTGTGCTTGGCTCAAGTCTGGGCACTTCTCCTTCCCCTCCGGGTGCAGGTCGGCACCTGGATTCTGCTCCATCCTTACACCTTCTCTCCTGTGTTGTCACCTGATTCCAAGATCTCACAGTTTCCCTTTCTTCACTCACTTCCCTGTTTCAGCGGAGCACTTTGTCTAGCAGAAGGCTCAGCAAACCATCTTAAAGGTCCAGAGAGTAAATGGGCCAAAGGTGAAATCGAGAATATTGTGCAGGTGACAGCCCGATTCGGTCTGGGGGCCGCCATTGGCAGTTTCCCAATTAAGCAGCTAGTTAAGGAAGGGGCATGGTCAGGTCATTTGCGGGGATCTAACGTGCCCTACGATGACTTTGTTCTACCCATACACTTGATGGATGGTTTGCCTGGGTCCAGAACCCTATGTCGGAAATCGTTCGCCTTGAGAATTTCAAGGCATTTGCACCACTCTTGTCTAGTGCTCACTGTTGCTATTGAGAAAACTAGCACATCAGTAAGGGCTTGGTTTTTCTTTCTGGAAGCTTTTAAGATTTATGCTTCATGACCAGTCTCCAGGAATGCCCACAGAACTTGGAGTTTCCCCTGCCTCATCCCTCTGGTGCCTGGAGGCCCTGTGTGGGTGTGCAGGGGCCCAAGGCAGAGGACATGGAGAGTAGCTTCTGCACCTGAGATACTGCTTAGAAAGGGCAGACTCCAAGGATGAGGAGGAGAGATGGGCCAGAGAGATGGGGAAGGTGGGGGAGAAGTCAGGAGGAGAAATTGCTTCTGGGGCTTGGGAAAAATGGATAGCTCCCTCCTGCCTTGGGTTAAGCTGGGCCCAAGAAAGTCAGGGCATCAGTGACTGGCAGACCAACTGTAGGCCCTGTGACTCCCAGGAAAATGGGGCTGCCCTGCAGCACCCCTGCGCAGGACCCCCACTTCCTGAACCATCTGCCCAGCAGCTCTTAGCTCCTGCCCAGGCTTGGTTCTGCCTGCATGATGTCTTGCTCCTAATTACCACCTATCTTCAACCCTCTTCATTCTTTGTTCAGGCTCAGACACTCTCATTGGGTTATGACAATTTAGTAGAGCTATTTTTATGTAGAGTTTGTTTTTTAATAAATCAAAACAAAACACCAAGGATGGCTGGAAACAGACTTCTTCACCCACCCCTGGCCTCAGTCCATCACTGGCTGTCCCCCTGGGGTGGGTGTTGGGTAACAGCCCTTGCACCTACCACGCTTGCTGGTCTTGCGATGAGCCGTCCGTCATTCTTGGCAAACACCTGCTTTCCCCAAGTTCACTCCTATCTCATATCCTCTCATATTCTCTGATCTCTCCTCTAAAAATCACAGTGGTCATATTCACTCACTGGCAAATTTAACAGTAAGGAAAGATGGCTTTCCCCAAGAAGGGAACTAAGTAAGGGAACTTTCCTGCTTTCTACTTGAAAACTAAGAAAGAGTGGTCTTGTTTTCTTAAATGGGGGGAGGAGGAAATTTTCTGGAAGGGTGAGAAAGCATAGTCAATTCATTGTCATTCACCACTTAATAACAGGCACGTATTCTGAGAACACGTTGTTAGGCGGTTTTGCTGTTGTGTGAACATAATAGAGTGTACTCGCACAAACCCAGGTGGTGTAGCCTACTATATGTTCACACTACATGCTGTAGCCTATTGCTTCCAGGGTACAAACCTGCACAGCATGTTTCTGTACTGAGTACTGCAGGCAGTTGTAACACAATGGCCAATATTTGTGTATTGAAGCATATGGAGACATAGAAAAGGTACAATTAAAACATAGTACAAAAGATCATTAAAAAGGTCTACCTATATAGGGTGCTTACAAAGAATGGAGTTTACGGGCCTGGAAATCGCTCCGGGTGAGTCAGTGAGTGAGCGGGGAGTGTACAGGAAGGCCTAGGATGTTACTGTGCACTTCTGTGTTCTTTATAAACACTGTAACTTGGACTGCACTACATTTATTCCAAATGTTTCATTTCTTTAATAATAAATTAACCTTTGCTTGCTATAACTTTTTCCTTTATAAACTTTAGTTTTTTAACTTCTGTGTACTCTTTTGTCATAACATTAGTTTAAAACACATAGTGTACAGCTGTACAAAAATATTTTCTTTATATCCTTATTCTGTAAGCTTTTTTTCTGTTTTTAAAATTGAAATTTTTTACTTTTAAAACCATTTTATTAAAAACAAAGACACTGATGCATACATTAGGCTGGGCCTGTGTAGGGAGACATCACCAGGCGATAGGATTTCAGCTCCGTTACAATCTATCGGATCACCTGCTTCTATGGGGTTGGTCACCGAGTAGAATGTTGTTATATGGTACCTGACTGTTATAATTTTTATCTAAAAAGGAGTAAAAATAACCCATTTTAAAATAATATATCCAAGAAAGGAAATGAAGCTAGACAAAATCCTGGCTGATAGGGAATACCAAGCATTAAGGGTGACTGTGGCTAATACTAATATAAAATTGGGTTAAAAACTCTGACAAACGCAAGTCTGAACAGTGAGCACTGCTTTCTCCTATGAGCTTCCCGACAGGGCTACCTATATTTAGTAGGTGAGAGCAGAATGGGGGG
Organism: Perodicticus potto; assembly: GCA_963574655.1. NCBI lineage: Eukaryota > Metazoa > Chordata > Mammalia > Primates > Lorisidae > Perodicticus > Perodicticus potto. The sequence continues at coordinate 8,560 of CAUYRH010098002.1, forward strand.
AAGGCAGAAGGGCAGGAAAGAATATGGGGACACCATATAATCTCTTATTTTCAGCTCCATGATGCACAAGGAATCCTTAATTAAATTTCTCCCTAATTCCTTCAGAAATAGATGCACACTTGATATCGCACAACTCCTCAATAACAGATTTTTTCTAAGAATGATGGACTAATACTTCCTAAAAACTAATAATCTTATTCTAATGGATTTCTCAATGTCCTTTTTTTTTTCCTTCTAATTTTAAAAGTACTAACAACACAAAGTCAATACGTGTCAATGAAAATATGGAAAGTGAAAGTCACTTATATTTAAGATGGGGTCAAGGACAGAGGAAGGGTCAGAGAGGGAGTCAGAGCTGCCAGGTGCCCACACGGCTGGCCACCCTTGAGGACAGACAGGACATCTGTGTCCACAACCCACCCTGCAGGTCTGGGCAGCCTCATCACCCACCTGGGGCCCAGGCCAAGAGGGCTTGGAGGAGGGGCTGGTGAAAGGTGCGGTCACCAGAGGAGCGGTCCTGGGAGGAGCCATGAGAGGCCCATGGAGGGCAGGGAACTTAGGGAAGAGCAAGCTTAAGGAGGAGGATGCAGGGACCCGGGACAAGGCTGCAGGAGGGTAAGCAGGAGGACGGGCCACTGGATTTCACTGGGTTGCTGCTGATAAAGCACATTACCTGATGAAAGCTACATGTACTCACTGAAGGAAAAGCCGGAAGAGTACTAAGAAAGAAGGAAATCAAAGTTACCTGTGAACTCATCACAGAGTGTGGTTTATTTTGTTTGAGCATGAAAGAAATGTTAAGTGTTCCCCTGTGTGACTGTGACGGGATCTCTCCTTCCAATACGTGTGTGTGTGCACATTTGTGTATATACACACAGACAGCAAACGTGGTATCATAGGTTATTGAGCCCTCTTTGTACAACATTATAATGTGAACATTTCTCTGTATCATCAAATGTTCTTTAAATTAGTTTTTCTTCACAGCTGAATCACTGTGAGAAATGTCATATGTCTTTAATTATTCAGTAAGTGTTTGACTAAATATTGAAGTTGCTTATTGAGGTTGGGTATTTAGTTTTGTTTCTGCTCCCGTCCCCCTTTGGGCAGTTTTAGTCATTTATTTCTGTTCTATTTTATTTTGGGGGGGGTAAATAGTGAAAATCTGCTACTTTTGTGCCTGTGATACTTTAATCACTCTGAATCTGTTTCTTCACTTGTAAACTGGGAAACCTGCTTTATCCACGTCGTGGGTTTGCTACGAGAAACGTGTATCTGATGTTTCATTGTTTTTATGACGTCACAGTTTGAGTGACTTGGTGGCTGTCATGGCCACCAGCAGAGTTGGAAAAGGTAGTGGCCTGGATGTGGATGTAGTGAAGTGTCCCCTGGGCAGTGAGGAGAGGCCTGGGGTCTTTGGATGTCAGGACTCTTGCTCAGGAGAGAGGACTGGGCTGGACCACAGCTTTGGGAATCTTTAGCTTCTCAAAAGCTTAGAACTTTCACTATAAAAATGAATGATCTTTTCCAAAAGGAAATGTTTTGTCAGAAAAGAATAAGGCAAGAGCTCTACCTTTGGGGACCCAGGTAGGAAAAAGATATTGATGAGGGATGTAAGAATAATAACCGGAAGGTACAAGGAAACCAGGATTGTATAGTTGGAGACCTTAAAAAGAAAGAGTCAAGGAAATTCAGTTTTAATTCCCGCCAGCTATCATTGTGGGCACTCTAAAAGTTGACCCTGTACACACTTAGCTCTGCCTGCCTTGTCTGAGGTGCAATCAGTGACTTACGAAGTTAACTTCTAAAGGTAGAGATGCTTAACAGAGATGAACAAGTTTACAAGCTTCTATACAATTACAAAGAATCAATCTAAAGAAAGATAAAACATAATTGAAGAACGGCTAGTAGCTATTTAAACACAAAGTAAATTAACCTTTGCAATTGTCCCTGGGCATCTGCAAAACCTACCAAATTACTCTCAGGTATTAAATATTAAAAAAAAAAAAAAAAGGAAATACTCTTCTGAAGGCTCCGCACAGACTCTCTGAACTGAGAAAGAGGAACAGCCTGACTCCAGGGGAAGGGGCTGCTGGGGAAAGCGCTGGTGTGGCCTGCGGTGGGCTGGCCTCTGACAGTGCCCGGGATGGAGAAACCTAAGAAGGGAAGTGCGGGTGAGAGGAGAGAGGGCTGAGAACCCAGGGAAGATGTCAGAGATAAAAGGGCAGAAGTCTTTTTGATACTTTAATACTCAAAGTAACTCAGATCCTCTTTTTTTTTTTTTTTTAAGTACATATGTTTTTGAGGAAGGAAGAGGATTCACAGAATCTGGCCTCCAGTTCTGATTCTCACACTGCCTGGCAGTGTAACCAAATGTTTTCAGCAGCCCCTGGTAAACATTTCAGAAGTGAGACTCTCGTTCTCTTATAAACCCCCCTCTCTCTAAATAAAGCTCTCTCGTATCCTTTCCAGCTTGCTTTTGGACTGCACTCTTTCCTTCGGAAGAAAAGCATCTTCTCTCAGGGCGCAACCTCATTTTCTTCCTTCTACTGTTTTCACAGAATCTACCATGAGCTTCGACTTCTTTGGTCAGAAAATAATGTTACTAAAAAGCAGTAACTAAGCGACAATGCCGGAAACCCAAACTGAGTCATCTCAAGTTCTTTCCACCATGCTGAAGTCACATCTTTGAGTCAAGTCCTAATGTCACCGTGTCCTGGGGATTCTACATTTGAAATGGTTCTAAATGTTGGGGTAGGAAAAAAAAAGGCTTAGGCCCCGATTTAAGCATTCTATGAAAAAGGCACATTTGTCTCTGGCACCTCTCTCAACCCTGCTTTTCAATGCTCCTCCTCTCACCAGGCCCCCGGGACCTAGAAGCAGCCCACGGCTGCTGCGGCCTTCCAGGGCCTTCTTCCTGCCGCAGCTTTGTGCGAGCTCTCCTCATCTTCCCTCCCAAACCGCCCTTCACAGCCCCGTTCTGGAGTCCGTGTCAGCCAGTCCTCACCCGCGTGTTACTGGGCTAATGCAGGGAGTGTCGCAGCTTGAAACAAGGCCTTGAAGAGATACAATGTCCTGACCCAGCAGAAGGGTCCCACGGTCGAGGTTCTGGGCACAGTGGGAGCTGAGTGGGGGAACACAGCGGTCCCCATCAATCTAACCATGTGGTCTGCCTTGTAAAAGAGATGAGTCTTGCAGTTAGATGGGCTTCCTTCCCATTGACAAGCTGTACAATCCTGAGCAAGTTAATCTCTCTGTGCCTCAGTTTCCTCATTTATAAAATGGGGCTATTTATAGTACGGAGCCCAGAAGGTTGGTAAAAAGACTAAGTACCATACAAACAATGAACCCAGGGCCTAATACAGTGTAAATGCTAACTGATGTGAAATAAATACAAATTCAAAATATCACTATTATTTTCCATTCAGTACTAGCCCTCTGGGGCTGCGCTCCTGCTGGGAAAGACAGTCCTCAGGGTTTGTCATTTTACTTTGTCACAATTTCTTAAATTCTAGTTTCTTGAACCCCCAAACTCAGTCTTCTCTCTCTCACTTTCTCAATATTATCCAAAGGAAACCAAGGAACCAGGACTCACATGTGGCAGGAAAGAGCTGCCGCAGATGCCCGCCCTGCAGACGGCCCCGTCACTGCCCCCCCCTCCCCCCCCCCCGGTATTCTATTCCTTCTCTGCCACTTTCCCAGCGTAACCCACAGGCCCAACTCAGGAACGTGGGATGTGCGTGTTCGCCAGCAGCAGCTCTGTACAGGGCTCCCTCCCGCCTGCAAAACTGGATGCCTCTACTATAAAAATATAAACCGGGAGTCCCCACAGAGCTACGTATCACAAAGTGCTTCCTTTCAGGGTTGCAATCGTTGTATGGAAAGCATATTTTACTTTGGACACAGAACCTAGAAGCCGGTAGCTGCCCCTGCGGTTTTTCAACAGTTTAAAGCAATATTACACATCACTGAAAGTCTCTCTCTCTCTCTTTTTTTCCTCAGAGAACTAAGTTAGAAAATACTGGTTTCTATTAGGGTGTGTCTAGCACTTTCTGTGCTGCCAAGTCTTCCATTTTTATAGTCTGCACACTGGTAGATTTTCCATGAACAGGCTCAGATTTATTCCCAGGCAATGATGTTTAGGAAACCCAATATGAACGTGAAGACTGTTCTAAAGCAGCCCCAGCATTTGTGCCATGAAGTTGCCTAAAAAGATGGTTTCTGATACATAATAACATTTTCCAGCATACAATTTTCCAATATATATGGGGGTTGAAGGGTATTTGCTTTCCTTATATGATTTTTTTTGGATTGGGCTGTTAGAGGAAACTTGCCTTTTATGTCCTTCTCTGTCTTTTTACTTCTATACTTATATAGAATACAGCCCAAACACCCACCTACACAGGGATTTTACATAAAGAGTTGGAAGCCAAGTGACTGAAAAAACAAAACAAAATTATTTCTATAGTGTCTTTATAGAGATTCACGTGTGAATTTGAATGGAAGCCAATGGTGACTTTGGAGGAAGATGAACCTGTTGGAGAAATGTGCTAATGGAAAGTGTGACTATAATTTGGCTTTGCTGACAAATGAAAAAGCAGGTGCTGTACCTTAAGAAAAAAAAATGTAGAAAACAGAGCTTTATAAGTATATACGCGTATATATTTTCTCTCTACCTCCGAGAGCCTTCCTCCTCCAACTGTAAATCACACCGTCCCATGCTCCACGCCCTACGTTATTTATTGCTGGTGCTGCCCAATTCCACAGATTCGGTTTTGGTTGGGTGTTTTCTCTAACATGGGTGCAAACCACTGGAAGACAGGGCCACCTCTACTCCCGGTTCTATCTACTCTGCAGTACCCCGCACCATTCTGAACAGAAAACAGCCCATCAAGCAAAAGTTGTTGGATTGATTGGATGGAACAGACAGATGTGGAGCTAGGAGGGGTAGAGCAGACACTTCAATCTGGCAACTTACAGTTGCTGGAAGAGGTCTCGATAAGGTTAACAGTGCAATGACCAGCCACTGAACTCTGCTGGTAGACAGGGCTGCCGTCCCTGATGAAACATCTTTGCAGGACTGTAGAGCCCACCTGCAGTGGTCACTGCTACGTACTGCCCCGATTTCCCTTCAGGAACTGAAAGAAACAGCCTCTCTCAATGTCACACACCCTGTTCCCTGGGATGCCTCATTAAGGGGCATAAAGTGTAGCCCCTCACTCCAACTTAGGACAGTTCTAAAGGGCCAACCAGCCCGGCTTGGCGGTTGCCCAACCTATGCTGCAGCTCAGCTTCTCCCTCTGCCCTCCCTACCCGCTTTCCTTTCCTTGCCTTCTACAGCTATTAATCCTAAGGGAAGTCCCAAATAAACCTCCACACACTGCCAACCATCTCAGAGTCTGCTTCCTGGGGCACCAACCTACACGGCCATTCACGCATCCATCTGTCCATCCGTCTAGCCAGCCACGGTGTTCAGGGTACCTGGGTAGTGTGGGATGATAAAGATGAAAACAAAAACAAACAAACAAAGAAACCCAACCCTTGCCCTTAGGGAACAAACTAACAGTATAGTACAGGAATAAACCACAAAGTATGCAATTGATAAAAAGTGACTGGAACATACACAACCAGGGGTGTAATCCCAGGCAAGGGAGGTCAGAGGCTTCACGCACTTGCGTGCTGCAGCCATCAGTGTACACGACCTGTCTCCCCACCTGATTTCTGAAGGACACTGTAGATTGTTTCCTTCTCTTTCTTTACATTTCCCATAATTCTTAATACAGCGTCTCCAATAGTGCAAGAAATCTGAAAACATAGAACCAGACAAAACTCTGAAGCAAAGCCTGGGCAACTATAGCAGCAGCCCCCAACCTTTCTGGTTTCATGGAAGACAGTTTGTTTGCAGAAGAGGGTGGGATGGACAGGAGGAGGAGCTCAGGCGGTGGTGCTGTGCAGCCGGGTTCCTCTGACCCCTAGAGGTCTACAGCTGGGGGTTGGGGATCCCAGCTTTATTGGACGGGTTTCTAGATGCTGGTTTGGCCTTTTAATGCAAAGTTCTCAGGAGGTTCCTCAAGATGCTCTGTCATTTACAAAGTCCATAAAATCTCAGGAACATGGAAAAGCACGGGACAAGATCCCGACTGCAAAGCAACTGCTTACCATGTGGACGAGGTGCAGATTCGTGCACGTTTCTACAAACAGGAACAAGAGATGGGAATATGACTAATAGCCAAATGGCTGCCCCTTCCCTCAGCTGGCCAGCCTATCCATCGTCCATCTGTGACTTGAGGAAGATGACTGAACAGCTTCCGCCTAACAATGAGAATCGCCAAACCCCCCAAACTCACAATCCCTCAAAACCAGCGCAGTTGCATAATTTACCGGGGGAAAGAACCTTTGACCAAAGAACTTTTAAACCCCCTGACAAGTGCCTGAGGAAGGGGGAGCATTTGCTGGGTGGGGGGATCCCATCCCCTGGCTTGGGGCATCTTCGTCCAACTCCACATGCCACTGTCTCCTTCCATGTTCCCTCTCTTTGTACCACTTTTGTACAATCTGTCACAACTTCTGTTGTTGATTTCTCTGAAATGCCATTGGCTTCCTTCCTTTCTGCCTTAGTGTCACTGCCCTTTCCTGTGGCCATATACACCCTGGAGGCAGAGGAGCCAAGCCCAGGCAACCCCCAAATTTCTCCATCTCTGCTGGGTGCAGCTTCTGAACAGCCAGCTCTCCTAGCAACACATCTCTGCTCAACAATCATGGAGGCCCCCAGGCACTCAGGCCCAAGGTATTAAGACCCTCTTATAATTGGCCTCCTTACACTCACCTAGTTTTATCTCCTGGGACTCCCCAGTATATGCCCGCTACTCTAGTTGCTGGTACAGCTGTCTTTCTTCAAGCTGTATCTGACTTGGGGAGTGTCTCTTCTCCTCCCCTACCCATTTCTTGTTGCTTGGTTAGGACCTATGGGAGGGCAGGGACGGGAAGGGCAGAATTAGAGGCCTGCTGTGTCCCCAGTCCTTTCTTTCTCTTGGGGGTCCCCTATCATTCCAACTCCATCACAAGGTTGCCCCCTCGACTTGACTGCCCTGGACCGTCTAGCTGGGGAAGGAGGCAGGGTTGCATCTGACCTCCGCAGGGTAGATGCCTTGGTCTTCCAAGCCAGAGAGGGAAAAAGCTGATGTCGCTAATGTTTACTCCCCTGTTGCTTCTTAGGAAAGACTCTCAACTACTCCCAAGAGGATACACCAAGCTCTAAGATTTCTGAGAGATGGATGGTGGGTTTGCCAAAGGAGAGATTGCCAAGCAGAGTTTCTGGAATGAGTCCAGTGTTCCATAAACCCTGCCTTTTTCCTAATCATAGAAAGATCCATAAAATGATAGAAAGGCTGAGGAGAGCTGCAGGCAGCAGAATGACCTAGAGGCATCATTCAGTGCTTTCTGAAAAACAGAAAATGCAGGAGGAAACAACCTTCCGCCCACATGTGCGCAGTGGGGAGACCTTTGGAAGAGTCTCTTGAAAGGGTACAATAAATAGTGAGTGGTCTGTAGAGATTTCCCCACTCTTCTGCCAAGTGACAGGAAGGTGACCACGATGGGCAAGGGTGGAAGGGAGGAGTGTCAGCATCTCTGGGGCCTCCTGCCACCTTGAAGGGAACAGGTTTACCAGTGGAATAGTGGGTGAAGGGAAGGGGATTGCCCTCATTTCTTCTATGTGGAGCAGCATGAGAAAAGAAACTCTTTCATTTCCATGTTAGCTGGATAAGAGGCCTTCTGCTTTCTATAATTCTCCCTAGAGTGGAGGAGAGGGTGGCGAAAGCTGCAGATTGGAATGTCCCCATCTTTTTTTTTTTTTGAGACAGAGTCTCACTCTGTTGTCCAGACAGTGTGTCATGGCATCATAGCTCACAGTAATCTCAGACTCCTGGGCTCAAGTGATCACCCTGCCTCAGCCTCCTGAGTACAGCTGGGACTACAGGTGCCCGCCACAACGTCTGGCTATTTTTTAGAGACCGGGTCTTGCTGTTGCTCAGGCTGGTCTCAAATTCCTGAGCTGAAGCAATCCTCCCACAGTGCTAGGATTACAGGCATGAGCCACTATGCCCGACCACCATCTTCATCTCTTGGGCTGGAAGATGGATGAAGATGAGAAAGAGATAAATTGAAAATACCCCTCATCACACACACGCACACGAGAGAGAGAGAGAGAGAGAGAGGGAGAGAGAGAGAGAGAGAGAGAGAAAATGAGACTAAAAAGGAGAAAATTCCAAACAAATCTCTTTAAGCAATTATATTAATGCAATAATAATGATGAAATATTAATCATCTTACACATGCCTAATGATTTATACTTTATAAAGCTGGAGTCTGCTGTTCAGCAATCTTCTTACAACAATTAATCCAATCAAGTGATAGTCAAAGTAGTTACCATTTACCGAATGACTACCGGGAACACTCTTCATGTGTTATTTGATTTAATTTTTCTAAGTCCCGGTAGTACTGTTGTTTTCTCCATTTGACAAAGAGGGAAACTGAGGTTAGAGAGGTTAAGAGAGGTTAAGTAACCTTAACCTTGCCCATCCGGTGAAGATGGAAATCCAGGTCTGTCTGACTCCAAAAGGCCAGCCTCTTAAGCTCGTAAGGTCCATTTTATGACAAGTCTTCACAAGTCCAGGAAGGGAAGGGTGTGGAGGAGGGCAGCTCTCTCATCTCAACTCCCTAAGCGGTTGCACGCAGAGAAACACACCTGAGAACTCCAAGAGGCGCCGCTCACCCTGCTGCCTTTGTCAGTTACACACTCATTCAGCTTGCACAGTGCAGGTCTGCAGAGGAATGCCCAGTTTCTTGCATGGCCAAAGGTCAATCTCTATGGGTGGAATACCTGTCATTGAACTTGTATCTCAATATAGCAAGGGTTTCCGTTTGACAGGAGGCAGCCGTAAGCAAAGCATCCAGTTGTGAAGCTTTGTCACAGAGAATACTTTAAGACTAAAAATAATGAGGGAGACTGAATGCCTTGTCGAAGAATGGCTTGTGACATTAAAATAAATGTTCAACCTGTGAGATTCATGCACACGCAGAAAGAAGAAATGGCTATAGCAAACAGGCAGGAGCAAACAAATGGTGACAGCTCAGGAGAGCAGGCCACCCTCCTCTTCATCCCACCCATCCGACCTTAGGGATATGTTTGGTGTTAGCTGTGCACGGGCTTCTGACACAAACTGATGTGAGCATACGCAGAGATTATCAGACACCGGGACGGGCTGGGGGAGAAGACCGCAGGGTGGTGGGAACTGCCTCCTCTTTCACCCAGTACCAAGGAGTCTGGAGAGTCTCCCCCCCTTCTCTACTGACTTCTCCTCCCCACCCTTCTCCCTCAACCAGCAAAAGGGATTGAGGCTGTGGCAGGGGTAGCATGAGTGTCAGTCCCTGGGATTTTGAGAGAGTCAAGTGTCAGTGCCAACGTGCCTCCTCCCCCTTTAGCTCTGGAAATGTACTTAGATACACACAAAACACCTACTGCAAGTTTCAAATGATGAGAGGAGCCACCTGTGAAGCAAAATCTTCTCGCTTTATAGTCACAGAAACATAGGCATGCAAAGGGCTCATGTTTATGAATTATATCCACACATACCTACGCAGAGCAGGTGGCTCTTGCACACATGCGCGCACGCACACACGCACACGCACACACACGCACACACACACGGAGGAATCCTCGCGATTTCTTCCCTCTCGGCCAGGCATCATCCACCTACCCACTCAAAGGTGTAGACCAAGATGTCCTCTCAGGGACCTGATGCAGGGTGAAGGGTGTCACTTGGCCCTGCCTACTGCCTGGCTGTGAGACTGGGGCAAGCCTCTGAACCTCTCTGGACCTCTGTAAAATAGAGATAATCACCTGGCGAGGTACTGTGAGGACCAAGGGGAATAAGAGATTCAGGGCGCAGTCCTGCCTGGCTCCTTAACCTGCCTTTCCTACACCCACGCCTGGGCTCACGGTGCCTCTCTGTCACTTGGTCCCCACCCCCGGCACTCTGGTCTGACACTGGGAAGAATAGGGGCTAGACCGGGGCTGTGCTCGGCACCAGCAGGGTCCTCGGCCTGTGACCCAGCGCTAACCTTCAGGCTACACGAGCCCGGCGGGCCCGTGGGGCGGGCGAGCGGGTCCCAGGTGCGTGGCCCGGTGGGCGGGGGGAGGAGCCGGCTGGTGGAGGGGGGCAGACCCCGCGGCGAGGCAACCCACGGCGTGGGTGGCTTCCTCCTGTTGCTCAGTATCAGGGAGCGGCGGGGGAGGACATTCCTTTTCCCCCGAAGTATGCAGCCACCTATTGCTTCGATAACTATCGATTGTGAAAAGCCGGCGGCGCCTCTTAAAGGCGAAACCCGGCTGCCGTGCCCCCGCGTCTGGGCCCGGGGACTGTCCTCCGGGACCGCTGTGCTGGCTGCGCGGTAGGGATGAGCGAGCGCTTCTGCACCGGCTCGCCGGGAGCCCCAGGAACCGCAGTCCTGAGCTGTGGTTTGACCCCGGCCATTCACTCGCGGGTCCTTGTCTTCCCAGAGTATATCCCTCTTGGCCCCGGTCACCTGCTCCACAGCGTGGCTTTGGCGCCCGGAGTTCGAGGCCCGGGCCAGAGCTCGGAAAGTTATTTCAAAAGGCCGACGTGTTGCAACCCTCGCCGCAGCAAACTACAGGAGCTGGCTGCCCTACTCTTCCCCACCCCCACCCAGCCGGGGCGACCCGAGCCCCCGCCGCAGGAGACCGGCAGAAAAGCGCCTTCTCTCCCCTCTGCGCGCCCAAGTGCAGTGAGGTGGGGTAAGCCCCAAAGCAAACTCACAGCGCGGAGCAGCCCCCAGTCCTGGCCTGGAAGGAATCTGGCTGCTGGCGATCGGCCTCCAGCCTGGCAGCTCAAAGAAATACTCGCGATTTTCCTGCCCCAGCCTCCCCTCCTGCCCAGCCCCAGCGCTCCCGGCTGGGCAGCCGCAACCCCTCGGTACCTGCGGCGGACACGGGCTCGCCCTCGCTCTGCTCCCCGGAATCCGAATCCATGCTGCCGGCTGCTTGCTGGGCGTCCACGACCACTTGCCCGTCTGCGGGGCGCTCGGGCTGCCGCGGCGCACTCAGTGCGGGCAGCCTGGCGGCTGAAGCCCAGGCACTGCGCTGCGGCCGCGGCCGGGGGCTGCTCCGCAGAGGCGAGCGCCGCCCGCGCCCAGCTCCCGGTGCCCGCCGGCCGGTGCCTGCGCGCCAGGCGAGCGCGGGGCGGAGGGTGGGGCGCTCCGGAGAGAGCCGGGAGGAGCAGGGAGGCGCGAGCGCTGGGGAGCCGGAGCGTCCGGCGCCCGGCGGGGTCCGCGCTGGGGTTAAATACCCCGGGGGCGGCGCCACTCCTCCACCCCCGCGCCCGCCGCCGCGAGCCCTTGAACTTGCGGAGCGCAGCGAGCTTGTCGGCGAGACAGAGCCCCTTCCTTAGGGTGTGGCCAAGTTTGCCGGATTCGGGGGTGAAAAAGCCCCTGTACTCGCGTAGGAAAAGGAGGGGTCCCAAGTGTTCCGAGTTCTAGGGTTCCCGGGGTTCGAGTCTGACTTCAACGCTGAGTAGACTTGGGAGAGACCTATGTGTGCCTTTTTCCTCTCCTGGAGGATGGGGAGAAGGGGTGGGAATGACATTTTCCTTCTCCTAGGGGCTGTGGGAAGTAAATAAGATGCACGGGAGGGACCAAGCGCCGGGCCTGCTCCGGGAGAGGAAGCGAACCACACGGAGCGGGTAATGCCAACTCCAGCTGCTCTGGGTCTCCGGAGCGCGCCGGGCAGGTGGGGCGAGCCGCCTGGGCTAGTGAGTAGAGACCCCTGGCTGGCCTGAAAGGCTGGGCCCGCCTGGCCAATCGAGCAGCCAATCAAGCACCTGCGACTCGAGGGGCGAGAATTAATCTTGAAACGTCTTCTTTCCGGATGGGATTCAACACAAAAGTGCTGAACTTCCTGGAATACCGCCATCCACCCACCATTTTCTTAAAAAAAAAAAAAAAAAAGCATTTGTAAACCTATTTACTAATTATGAACACAACCTAGGGGGGAAATTTATGGAGCAGTAAGATCTTTTTTCTTTTTGTTTTGCACCGAGAGTCACACTGTTGTCCAGGCTAGAGTGCCATGGCATCAGCCTAGCTCACTGCAACTTCAGACTCTTGTGTTCAAGCGATCCTCCTGCCTCAGCCTCCTGAGAAGCTGAGACTACAGGTGCCTGCCACCACACCCGCCTAACTTTTCTATTCCTGCTCTAGCTCAGACTAGTTTTAAACTCCTGCGCTCAAGTGATCCTCCTGTGTCGGCCTCCCAGAGTGTTCGGATTGTAGGCAAGAGCCGTGCCGCCCCGCCCTGAATTGTTAATTCTTGATTATCCCTGCGGTGTTATTGTCTCCCTGAGTTAAGCCTCCAACACTTACATAACCTCAAGCTGGTTTCTCTGTCTATAAAGTCTATCCGGAGAATGCGGAGTATGACCTGAATGGCAGGAAATCAGGGAGAGAAAGAATGTTTCCTGTGTGCTCTTGTTTAATCTGTACAATGACCCAGGGAAGAATTTGAAATAGTTTTGAAAATACTTTTTTGGAGGCCAAAAATGGTTGAAGGTTGGCAATTTCATAGAATCCAACCTACTAGTATTATCACCCCCCATTTTACAGATGTGGAAACTGAGTCCAGAGAGTAGAAAACTTCCCTGTGGTCGCAGGTCTTGTAAGTGGCTGTGAACTGGGGTTGGAATCAGGGCTGATGCCCAGACCTGCTCCTAACTGCTGTGCTGTTGTGTCACAGGTGAGTTTTGGCTTCTGCTTTCCCTGGGGCTGCCTTCTTTTGTGAAGTTGTGGGCATCACAGTGCAAATACAGCTCTACTCCGTGTTCTCAGAAGAAGTGTTCTGTGTGACCAAACTCATGGACTGCAGAGATAAAAGTTGGATGGATTTCGATGAAGTGATCACACTACATTTGTGATCTTGGGCAAATGGCTTAACCTTCAGCTTCCCCAGGTGTTGGTATCTCCTTCAAAGGGTGATTATGAGAATGAAATAATCCGTGTGGAAGCAATTGTCCAATGCGTGGCATACAGTTAATGTTTCATGAAAAGAAACGACATTAATTCTTAGATCTAATGGGTTCTATTTAGAAATACAAAATATTTTAAAATTGCATTTTTTAATGAAAAGGAAAAAAGTAATGGTAAAATTTGGATATAAGTTGATACTCAAAAAACAAATAGCAATCAATTGATCTTATGGAGATAGCAGAGTGACAGTTGCCAGAGACTGGGAAGGGAAGGAGGGAGGGGCATGGGTGCAAAAATAGAGATAGAATGAACAATGTTTGCACAACAAAGTGATTCTAATAAACAAGTTAGGGTATACTTTAGAATAACTAAAGGAGTGGAGGTGGAATGTTCCTAACAGAAAGAAACGTAAAGTGCTTGAGGTGATGGACACCCCAGTCAATTACAGTGATTTGATTAATTCACATTGTATGCCTGCATCAAAACATCACACCTACTCCATAAAGGTGTACAATTATTATATACTCATAATAATTAAATAAAAAAAAATCAGGTCATTTAAAAGGTTAGCCATGTAGCTTTGCAGTCTTAAGGTAAAACAACCATGATAGTTTCACAGAACAGAGCATATTGGATTGGAAAGCATTCGGCTTCCCCTGGAGTCAACAACAGGAAATGTGAAACTTTCTCTATTTCCCGAGACGACTTTCCCTGGCATGTTTTGGAAGCATTTTAGGTTTTGTTTGTTTTATATATTGTAATGGACAGGTGACCTGGGTTGCAGGCTGCGAGAGACAGAAACACCATAGAGACGTCTATGGAAAGGAAAAACAGGAAAGCTCACGTACTGGAACTTGATCAACAGTAAACAAAGTACTGGGAATGCACTTTTGCAGCACATGCATGCCAGTTAGTCACTGGGGCTTTACTGTGTTCCTAGCACATTTCTTGTCCAGAGATGAGTGATTGGGGACAAGGAGAAGGAAGAGCTGGTCAACGTGCCCTGAAAAGTCTCTGAGGTGAGTGCTTAGATAAACAACGCCCATTCATTTAGCTGTTTCTGTATGTACTCGCGGTATAGTTCTGCAAAGGGAGGCAAATGTAGAATGAAAAATTGAGTGTGGAATTAAACAATGGAGAGGAGAGATCCAAACAAAATAAGCTCTTCATTCCAATTTCCTATGATATGCAATCTGGTGTCATGGGGCAGAAAGACAAAGGGAAATGACTGCTGGCACGCATGTGAGTTTTAACAAGGAGCATTAGTGGAACATACCTTATCTGTCCTCCCAGTATGGAAAAAATCTGGGTAAGAGAAGGAAGTCCCTAAAATAGTATCCCAGATCATCACCTTTCCCCCTGCCCCAGCATTAAAAACAGTAAAGTCTGAAGTGGTGAATCTCCCTTTGCTAATGAATTCTGGTATATTTCTTAATAAAGAAGAGAGAGAGAGAGAGAAAAGGAGACAGGGTTTCTGTGGTTCCTCTGTATATTTTTAGAAGAATGGCATCACTCTGCAGACTTGAATCTAGAGTCTGAGGGTAATAAACCACCTTCCTCAGTATTTCCACTACATCTTTTCATCCTGGCAGCTCTTCAGACATACGAGTTTCTAACTCTCATTGGTCATTTTTTAACTTCAGCGAATGAAATTGTTGACTTTTTAAGGGAATTGTGAGTCTGGTGGGAAAAGCATATCTATTTGTAAGGTGTCAAGAAACAGATAATAAAATAGATCCATTTCTGCTAACACAATAATACTCCTTTAATCTGAGCCAATGCTATGACTCATCTGCTGTCTCCTCTTGTGGGATGGAGAGGGAGCTGTCTGCAAGCCTTCAGCAGTGGGAGGGAGGGAGATACCTTTCACATGCTAGGGCTGCTGCGTTGCTTTGAGAACCTACGGGCTCTGGAACGGTAGTTTTCTTTGGGCTGAAGTGCCTCTTGGTCCTTAGGGGTGAAAGCTTGGCCAAGACAGGCCCATTTTTAATAACTTGTCTCAAGGTAGACACTGGTCCCAAGCAAGCTTCTGCCCAGAGCCAAGGTGGCTTCCATGGGACTGCAGGCAAGCAGGACCACAGGGTCTGACCTTGCTTTATATCTACCCGATGGGACAGCTTGCTGGAAAATAGCCTTGAAAAAGAGAATTATCCTATTTATTTTCTTCTTCTTTTTATTTGTCTTCTTTAAAACAGGGTCTTGCTTTGTCATCTAAGCTACAGTAGAGTGGCCTCACCAGAGCTCACTGCAACCTCAAACTCCTGGGCTCAAGCAGAGGCCTCGGCCTCCTGGCTTGCTGGTACTATAGGCATGCACCACCACACCCAGCTAATTTTTTAAATTTTTTGTAGAGACAGGGTCTCCCTCTTGCTCAGGTTGGTCTCAAATCCTGGTCTCAAGCAATTCTTCTGTCTTGGCCTCCCAAAGTGCTAGGTGTATTTCTTTCTTGCTAGTAAAAATAAGCTTTTATTATTCCTCCCACCCCACCTTTTATTTCAAGAGCAATGCACATCACTGTAGAAAAACTGGAAAATACATATAAGCAAAAAAGAAAATAAAAAATCCATTCATAATTCTACCAGTTGCAATTACTGCTAACAATACATCTTTTGAAAGATTTTCCTTTGCGTATACAGTGTTCTACATTTGTAATATGCTTTTTCCTTTTAACAATATGTTATAAGCATCATTTTAACATTTTTTCTTTTTTTTGAGACGGAGTCTTACTTTGTTGATCTTGGTAGAGGGCTATGGCGTCATAGCTCACAGCAACCTCAAACTCTTGGGGTCAAGTGATCCTCTTGCCTCAGTTTTTCATTTTTAGTAGAGACAGGGTCTCATTCTTACTCAGGCTGGTCTCAAACTCGTGAGCTCAGGTGATCCACCTGCCTCGGACTCTGAAAGTGCTAGGATTCCAGACATGAGCCACATGCCTGGCCCATTTTAATATATATATATTTTGTAGAGACAGAGTCTCACTTTATTGCCCTCCGTAGAGTGCTGTGGCGTCACAGCTCATAGCAACCTCCAACTCCTGGGCTTAGGCGATTGTCTTGCCTCAGCCTCCCAAGTAGCTGGGACTATAGGCGCCTGCCACAACGCCCAGCTATTTTTATTTTTTGCAGTTTGGCCGGGGCCGGGCTTGAACCCACCACCCTCAGTATATGGGGCCGGCGCCCTATTCGCTGAGCCACAGGCACCGTCCTTTAATATGATTTTTAATAGCTGAACAGTATCCTGTTGGATGGATGGACCAGAATGTATCTGAGCAATATTTTTAGACATTTAGGTTATTTCTCATTTTCTGCTACAATAGCATCAGTAAATATCCTCATGTCTAAATCTTTTGCACACATCTTTAATAGATGTCTGTGCATCTTTAACAGTCTCCTGGACATCTTTGGAGACAAAAGACAGAAAATTGCAGCTAACAAAGTAATTTCTGCTTGTATTGTGAGACTTTAAGGCTATCAAGAATTTTTATGGGTTAAGCAGAAGGTGGGTTTTCGAATTCATTCTTGAGTTTGTCAAGAATTGATCGAGCCCAGAAGGGATTCCTGTAGGTTTAGGAGAGAACTGGAAAGTTTCCTTCACACTTTCTTTGTGGGCAACGCATCCTCTGCACAGCCCCATCCAAGTCCAGACACCTTGTGGGAGGCAGAGGGTGGATAAGGCTGGCAACTTGGGCTTTCAGCTATTCTTCCAGGCTCTTAGCTTCTGCTTCCTGAACTGCCTCCAGGACAGCTTCCTGAGTAGCGAATGTAGTGCCTCTAAAACACTGATTCAGAGGGAGAGGAAATTGAGGAAGAGAAAGAGTGAGAGAGAAGGCAACTTCACGGGCCCAATCTCTGTTGCGCTCTGGCCAGCTTCCTGTGGGGTTATTCGGAAGCTCTTTAAACAGCAGCACCAGAATCAGAAGTTAAGCCTCCCTGATTGCATATGGTGACTAGTCCTGCTGTGCTTCCTGTGGGGACTGTAGGACGTGACTGTGCTGCCCCATGGGCCTGTTCTTACACGGATCCACACAGCTCCCATGTGGGCACCCTGAGTACTGTTTTGGCTGTGTCCAGTGCCTTCCCATCTCCCAGGATACTTCCTTACACAGCTCTGCGGCATGGGAAGGATTAATATTATTCCCACTGGGGAGAAGACTGAGGCGAGATCCATGAGGCTACAGCAACAACCAGTGTCTTCATCATTTTCAGGAAGACAGGAAGTGCTCAAAGACTGGATGGGGCAATGTTGCCCCAGTTTTCAAATGGAAGAAGCTGGATTCCAGAAATAACTGATTGGTGACATTTTGGTTGCTGTCTAGCGAAAGTCTGGAACAAACAGGTTTATAAACATTTAAAGAAGAATATGATGATCACCAGCAGCTGATATGGGTTCCTTGTTATGTCACACTACAATAACCATGTTAACTTGATTTAAACAGGATCATTACGTGTATAAATCAAGGTAAGTTTATTCAACTTCAGTGTAAGAAGTATTAGTTGAGCACTCTCTGTACTTTAGGTAGAAAGCGAAGAGAAATAACTGCCACAGATACCATATGTTGTGATTTAAGTAAAGAATTTGATGCAGTCTTGTGCAATCTCCTTGCCGTTAGGTGGATCTGGAGCTGGTTGTACAATCCTAACCAGTGAGGTTTGATTCATGGCTCTGAGTGAACTTGGAGGGAGGTCTCCAGTGGAGTGACACGGAGCTCTGTTCTTGGCTTTGGTCTATTCTAATTTATTTTTTTTAAGAAAATAAAATTCGAAAGGTGCAAGAGGCTGGGCGTGGTATAGACTATTTTTTTTTTTTAAAACAGTAACATCAACAGTGATTTAGAAAAATAAATGAATGGTTGTACTTATCAAATGCTAGAAGTCAGGGAAGACTTGAAATCGTACGGAAAAAATATGTGATTGCTTCCTGGCCTTTTAGCTAAAATCAAGTGAAAAAATATGTGGATCTTAGCTGTTCCTAAGATCAACATGAGTCAACAGAGGGATAACAGCTGTACTGCTACAGGAGGACAGGAATGGTTCTTATTTTTTTTTTTTTTTTTTTTGAGACCGAGTCTCACTAGTGTCGTCCTGGATAGAGTGCTGTGGTGTCACAGCTCACAGCAACCTCCAACTCTTGGGCTTAAGTGATTCTCTTGCCTCAGTTTCCCAAGCTACCAGAACTATAGGCACCCACCACAACGCCTGGCTCCTTTTTTGTTGTAGTTGTCATTGTTGTTTGGCAGGCCTGTGCCAGATTCGAACCCGCCAGCTCTGCTGTATGTGGCTGGCGCCCTTAGCCCCTGAGCTACAGGCACCAAGCCAGGAATGGTTCTTCTGTATCAGAGCTAGTGCATGTATTATGGACACACAGGGTCTTATGAATGTCCGGTGCTGCGTTGTAAGGAGAGGAGCCTCCTGAGGAGCAGAAGAGGTCTGGAAGCCTTTCTGTATGAGGAAGTTTTGCATGTCAGGCTGGGCAAGGGAAAGAACATCAGCAAGAAGGCATGACTGGATGTATGTCCTGAAATATGCAAAGACTTACATTCTAGGCTGATACAGGACTGATGGGTGGACGTTATAAGTAGAATTTGGATCTGCTTATCCTCAGCTCCATCCCTTGGCCTTTCCCTCCTCTGCAAGGAAGAGGGGCTGAACCCTGCGGGCTGCATTTGCCACTCTCCTGTGCTAGCTGGTTTCCAAGCTAATCGGAGGCGCTGGGAGAAGATTGGCAGGTGGGGGATGAAATAGCCAGGATGTTCCTCAGTCCTCTATCCCTTAATCTTGGTGCCTCTGACAGTGACTGTGTCTCCTCTGTGGCTCCTGCTCCCACCAGGTGGACGCACTGCTGCATGGTTCCAGCTTCCATGAGGTGCCCCCAGCACCTTCTCCCTCACAGGCTTCAGCCCAGGTGGCAGTGGTTTCTTGCTGTTGCTAATGTCTGTTGTCCTCTGGCTTCTTAGCTCTTCCACTATCTGTGTAGCTACTTCCCTGTTACATCACCTCTTTTGAAAATATATAAAATACTTTTTTAGTTGGACATTATTGGTTCAAATACACAAGAATAAGAAACAATTGTTTAATAACTACAACTAGGCTGGTTGCGGTGGTTCATGCCAGTGATCCCAGCACTCTGGGAGGCTGAGGTGGAGGGATCACGTGAGCTCAGGAGGTTAAGATCAACCTGGTCGGGAGCGAGACCTGATCGCTACTAAAATTAGCTGAGTATTGTGGCAGATGCCTGTAATCGCAGGAACTCAGGAGGCTGAGACAAGAGGATCATGTGAACTTAGGAGTTTGAGGTTGCTGTGAGCTAGGCTAATGCCTTGACACTCTAGTCTGGGCAATAGAGTGAGACTCTGTATCAAACAACAACAACAACAAAAAACTGACCCTGGTCAGGGTATTTATTCTTTGGGGCTTTGTAGGAGGCTGGAGTCCAAGATCTTTAGGCTTCTCTGGAAGCTGAGGCACAGAAAGGAAATGACACACCCAAGTCCTGGAAGTGACAGAGTTGGGACTGGACTCAAGGCTTCTGACCTCTAGACCGGCACTGCTTCCATTTCCCACTGGCTTTCTCTTCTGCGTGTATTTTTATGAGCCATCCTCCACTTGTTTATGTTAATCACCCTGCTGATCTATGGGAGGGAAAACTGAATCTCCTAAGTTCTTTTTTCCCTTTTAATTCTCTTGTAATTATGTGACAGCCCCGTTCAATAATGCTCGCTTGCTAATTATTTTACAGAACAAATATTGCTCGCCAAGTGTTGAGTGGAACCTTTTATTCCTCCCTTCAAAGCATTTTCTACTCAGAAAAGCTAAATACATGTTCCAATCTGGAAGGTTCCATTTATGTAAGTCTCTGATTTCATAATGCCTACGTTGAATTGAGGGCTGTAGAAGGGAGAAGGAATGTTCAAGTTCACTCGGTTCAACCCCATCGCTTTAGGTACAAAGAAATAAATCCGGAAAGATGGAGTAGCTTGTCCAAAGTTAGGGACAGAGCTGGGACTCAAACCCAGGTCTCTGGCCCTACCCCCGGAGATCTCATTATATTACTGTGGTCCTCCATGGCCCTTCTTCCCTCCTTTACTGTGTCCACTTCTCAGTCTCTTCCAAATCTCTTCCTAAGTATCTTGCCCTGTTTGTTTACCTCCCGCATACCAGTGTTCTCGTGGCCCATCTCAACCCGGGATGGAATCATCAAAAGCCGGGCTTGACCAAGGCCTGTTTCAATTTCTTCATTTCTTCAATGAATTCCTTCCCTCTGGCCTCCTCCCTTTTATCCTTTTCTGGGTTTTCAAACTGTTCCTTTCTCTCTTCCCTCAAGCCAATGTTTTATTTCCTACCAAGTCTTCTCTTGACGTCGTCCTAAGAGTGCTCTCTCCCTTCTATGTTCAGAGCCATCCGCCTGGTTGAAGGCACCAACCCTTCTGAGGGAGGAATCTTCCAGTCCCTGGATCTGATCCCTGGTTGCATGAACCTTTGATTGTTCTCTGAAGAAAGGCACACTTGATGTGTCCCTTAGCAGCTGACGCCTGGGCCTGTCTCTGTTACTTCCCCATCTCTTGCCTGAGGTTGTGAGTATCTTAGCAGCTCGAGCACTATTGCAGAGATAGGAAATGCTCCCATAGCCAAGGATATAAATTTATTTTAGTTCAGACCGTTAACACGTATCCTCCTGTGGGAGCTTCCAATGTTTCAACAACTTTCTCCTTTGGCTGTCAGTATCAATCTTCGCTGGTTTTTACCTCTTGCCAAATTTGTATTATCTAGACGTTTATGAGTGGTTAGATTTATTGAAGCAGTTTCAGGATAACATCATTATAGTATAATATCTGAGTCATGGTGACCTTGGTCAAGTGAACTGGTCAATCCCCCAAACAGACATGTCGATACCATTTTTCCATTTGGCTTCTTTATGATCTTCCATCCTCTCAAACTCTTGATCTTCCAAGAATGTTACTTTGTTACTTTCCTCTAATGTGGATTTTGTCTCAGTTCACCTAGTTCTTGACCTGAGTCAAGAACTCAGGAACATGGTTCATCCTCCACCTTCCTGTAACTCATACTTTAATTTCTCTTGATGAAATCCATAAGTCCAAGGATCAAGTATTGGGGTTTTGTCCCAGAAAACAAGAGTACAGGGCACCTTCCTTTTTCCTTATTATAGGCGTTACTGCTACAAGAGTTAACAGGAATGAGGAGTTACTGGTATGAAAGAGGACAGCCTCAGAAACAGGAACTGAAATCCCATCATGCTCTGCTCTCCCAGGATAAAGTGGAGGGCGGGGTCTGTGCAAGGACTCTCAGCTCTCTCCAAACAATCACAGCTTTCCAACAATTACATCTCTGTTGCATCCAAGGTGCCAACAGCCCCCAGTTCCCTAGGCTCATAGGCTTCAAATTAGTTCCCTTATTTCTGTCTTCCATGTTGGCATCCAAAGCCCTGTCAAATTGTGATGCCATTTCTGCCACAAGCCTTTTGATTTTACCCTTTCCTTTCCATATCTGTGCTTCTCTCCTCCCAGCTCTCTGCCCGAGTCACGATTGCTGCAACAATGCGCTCTTGGCTCGTCTCCCCTTTCCAGCCTTGCCCAAATCCAGCTACACCCAAGCCAGAGCCCAGACTTTCTCAACCATCATTCTTCTTTGTCTGACAGCCTGCCTCTCTGCTATCCTGCTCTGCTCCCCACCCACAGGAGAGCCCTAAAGATAAAATCAGAAAAAAGAACTCAGCAGGGTCAAAGCCGTGATGGGTTTGTCACAGGCCAGCCCTGTCCTCCTCCATTTCAGTGTCTGTCTGTCCCCTGCCCTGGCTCCCCACCCACAGCCTCCATTTCATTTCTTGTGTTTCTCTGGCTCTCGGTCTGCGGCAGTCCCATCCCTGGTGTGAGCACCCCTGCCCCCCTTCTCCCAGCTTCAGGCCTGTCTCCCATGCGTTACTGTGACGGCTGTAGGGTTTGGCTCTCTGGCTTGGCCTCAGGCACTTCTCCCCTGAGTTATCCTCACGGGACCTTCTGGCCTGCAGGCCCTCGGGTTCCTGGAGCCCGTGTCCTCTCCCCAGCCTTCCCTCCGGACAGCTAAGCATTGAGTAATTTCTGCTGTGTTGGAGTGAAGACACCTGGATTTGTGTTCTGGATGTTCATGAATTTGACGTGGGGCCTAAGCAAGTCAGGGGCTGCGTGCGCCAGCCCTCTTCAGATGCCAGTGCTGAGCACTTTCGGCTTGCTGTCTTGCATGACCTGAACATGTCTTCTTGTGCCCCCTCCCCTGCTAGCTCCCGAGCCAGTCCTGACCAAGTCCCTCTCCCCCCAGAGGATGAGGGGGGATGCATCTTGTCTGTAACCTGGCCCTGGGCTCCTGTATACCCACTAGCCCTCAGTTTTCCCTTTGGCTCTACCCCAGAGAGTAGAAGTCAGTGCGCTTGGCGTTTGCCTCAGTTTCTCCCTTTACACTCGGGTATCCCTCTTGGGCCAATAGCCCCCAACCTGCACACTGACTCTTTCTGAGGTCTGGCCATTTCCCATTACTTGAGGGGACACCAAAAAGTCAGTTTCCACCTGCAGAGAGTTTCCCTAACACAACCTGCCATTTAGTGGACTCTTAGTTTGCTTCAAAAATTAATTTGATTAGACTTTGAGTGACCAAAATTTCTTTTTATTAACTACTGGTTGCCAATATAACCAAGAACCAGGAAGAAATCAGAAAGTAAAGGCTCCTGAGCTCTAAGAAAAGGTATTTTTTACTCTTGGGACAGTCCTTTAGGCTCTTACTCACAGTCTAGTTTTCTTCCTTCACCCCCAAATTCTATCAGGTGTGGGATCGGGAGGGCAGGTGGGGCAACCAGGCCAGGTAGTGCCGGAGCCAGTGAGCAGGTGCTTCTGTCCTAGCCCGGGATGCCTCTTACCTTCCCTCACTCTGATGGCTTCAGACTGCAAACACCTGTGGGCTTTCAAAAGTGCCAGGGGGCTAAGGGGAGCAGCCCTCAAAGAATGATGGATGGATTTTGGGAATAAAATCTCAGTTCCTGTCCGTGGTATGGGACAGCTCTGCACAGTCTTACAGGACTGAGCCTACCTGCCCACAGGGGTAAGGAAGCTCTTGGCAATGCACCTGCCTTGGCTGCCTTCCTGTCCTGTTTCACTCCCAACCCTGGCTGGTGCTTCCTGGGATCACTCCCCATCCCGAACATACAACTTGACCTCACATCCTTATCTCAGGGACTGCTTCTGAGGGAAACTATCCTAAGACATAAATCAAGAACGAAAATCTGAGGAATGATGGAAAATGGCAGAACTCTGAAAAAACAGAGACAAGAACTAAAGTATTTTTGGGCCCTGAGGCCCTTTAACAGGGCATGTGGGGACACGATCAGGTACGTGAAATAGTTTCTGTACACACTTGAACTGGAGGGCTGGATTAGGGATTTGGATGGAATATATTCTCTCTCTTGAAGCGGCCCAGGGAGTAAGTGCCACATTTTAGAAAGGGTCTTACCTGAAAAAGTGAAAATAAGTTGTAATGCTTGAGGAATAATTCATTGGCTGTCTCGAAGCTTGAGTTTCCTAAATGCTCCTTCCCCGATAGCCAGGATTTAATGTATTTTCAGTTGAACCAGAACCATTGCCTTCAAGCTTCAAAGCTCCTGGTTCCAGCAGTTTGTTTCCTTAAGATTTATATCCTTCATATTTTTCAGACTTTGATTTCATGTCTCCCCATCCTCCATTTGCATAATGGAGTTCTTTTTTAAAGTCTGCCTTCCCACAGAAGTCCCCTTTCCCCCTTGGGCATTTCAATGGCTCTTGTTATACACCATTATCTCATTCTGGGGTATGAGGTTCAGCTCTGCATTCAGTATTCCAAGGGCCACTGCACTGAGATTTATACTTCTGTTTTGTTTCCAGTCCAAATTGATTATTTTTTTTAGTTTTCATCCAGATGTTTGATATCATGTAAACACAGCTTGAAATTGTTCCTGAACTGCCTACAGATGTATGCCAGTGAAACCCTTTCCAAATTATATATAATGATGCCCTGGGTCTATTTATATCTATGTCATAGTCTCTGGCTTGAGTTTTAGCTATAAGACTAAGTTGAAAAGAAAGTGAAAAATTCATATATGTGGGTGAAATGTCTACTTGATTAAAGGCTCCAGATATTTGGAAATATTCAGGGATTGATGCCATTTTTTCACTGAATGCTGGCATGTCTGTCACCATGGCATTATGGCTGAATATGTCCCTTCCAAATTCATAGGTATTTGGAGTTGGGACCTTTGGCAGGTAATTAGGGCTAGAAGAGGTCATCAGGGTGGGACCTTTATGGTGGGATGAATGCCCTTATAAGAAAAGACAGAAGAGGGCGCTCTCTCCCCCTTCTCTCCCTCTCCCTCAACCCCCACTTTCTCCTCCCACAGAGAAGTGTGGTGAGTACACAGCCAGAAGGTGCCCATCTGCTACCCATGGGAGAGCCCTCACCAGAAACCGACCATGTTGGCACTCTGATCTTGGACTTCCAGGATCCAGAATGGTGAGAAAATAAATTTCTTCTATTTAAGCCTCTTAGTCTGTGATATATTGTTATGACAGCCTGAACAGACTAAAGCACATGAGGACCCAGATATTCTTGATCCATTTGGTTTATGGTCACTGTGACTCTTAAATCTCTGTACACCTATTTAGACTGAGCCAAGATCTCTTCACCTAGCGTTTGGCACCAGAAAAGATACCTTTTGAAGTCCTTATGTCTTCTCAGTTCTTATCAAAGCTTGGTTGCAAGATCCAATATTTATGGGTAATTGCATGAAGGATGTTGTAGCAGATTGTATCTTCTGAAGATGGCAGCAACAAGATCTCCCATCCACATGCTTTTCTACAATGGACCTTGACATGCCCCATGCACAGAAGTAGGGTCTATGTCCCCTCTCCTTTGATCTAGATGGGCTTGTGCCTTGGTTTGTAACCAATCAAATGTAGTGAAAGGAACTTTGCATAACTTCTGAGGCAAGGCCAGAAAAGATTATACAGCTGATTATACAGCTTCTGTCCAGGATGCCCATCTTTGGAGCCCTGAGCTGCCATGTAAGAATCCCAACTACCAAAGATGTTTGGAGAACACTTAGGGATCTAAAAATAGACATAAGCATTTCTTATACAAAAATATAAGAACCTAGGTTCAGAGAGCCACCTTTAGTTTATACTGAGTTTTATTTAAAAAATAACTGTTGAGGTATCATTGGCATATGATCAACTTGTCATATATAGAATGTACAATTTGATAAGTTCTTTTTTTCTTGAGAAAGTCTCACTATGTTGCCATAGGTAGAGTGCCGTGGTACCATAGCTCACACCAACCTCCAACTCTTGGGCTTAAGTGATTCTCTTGCCTCATCCTCCCAAGTAGCTGGGACTACAGGTGCCCACCACTACACCAGCTATTTTTTGGTTGCAGTTGTCATTGTTTAGCAGGCCTTGGCCGGGCTCGAACCCGCCAGCCTCAGTGAATGTGCCTGGCACTCTACTCACTGAGCCATGGGAACCAAGCCAATTTGAGAAGTTTTGACTTAGGTGTCTGCCCCTGAAACCAGCACCATAATCAAGATAATAAACATATCCACCACCCCCAAAAGTTTCCTTCTTTCCCTTTGGAGTCCCTTTATCGGCCTTCACTGCTGATGTGGTTTCTGTGATTCTGGATTAGTTTGTGTCCTCTAGCATGTGTCACATACAGGGTGTACAGGGGGCCATAGAATGTATATTCTTTTCTTTTGTCTGGCATCTTTCATGCAGCATAATTATTTTGAAGTTATCTTACGCTGCTATGTGTATATCAATAGTCACTCCTTCTACTCCATGGTATGTATATACCGCACTTTATTCACCTATGGATGGATATACTACTATTAGTTTGCTAAGGCTGCTATAATATTAAAGTCTCCACAAACCAGCAGTCCCTCTGGCCCCAGGGACCAGTTTCACGGAAGACAATTTTTCCATGGATGGAATGGGGGCTGTATTGGTTTTTGTTTTCCCAATCAAAAGACAGAGTATTTTATTTGTAAAATAAAACACAACCATACCCTATGATACAATCGTTCTACTTCTTTTTTTTTTTTTAGAGACAGAGTCTCACTTTATTGCCCTTGGTAGAGTGCCGTGGCATGACTGCTCACAGCAACCTCCAACTACTGGGCTTAGGTGATTCGCTTGCCTCAGCCTCCTGAGTAGCTAGACTACAGGCGCCTGCCACAATGCCCGGCTATTTTTTGTTTCGGTTTGGCCGGGGCCAGGTTCAAACCCATCACCCTCAGTATATGGGCTGGCACCCTACCCACTGAGCCATAGGCAATTTAATTTTTATTTTTTATTAAATCATAGCTATGTAAATTAATGCAATCATGGGGTACAATGTGCTGGTTTCATATACAATCTGAAATATTTTCATCAAACTGGTTAACATAGCCTTCATGGCATTTTCTTAGTTGTTGTGTGGCAATTTAATTTTTATTAAATCATAACTGTGTACATTTATGAGGTACAATGTGATGATTTGATATACAATGTGGAATGCTTAAATCAAGCTAATTAACATAACCATCACCTCGCTTTTTTGTGGTATGACATTTATAATATACTCAGTTGTTTGGGGGATATGGTTTTGATATGTCTGTTAGTGATTTATTATGGTCTTTATGGTCTCTGTGCAGGCAAACCTCTCTGCTAATGATAATCTGAATCTGCAGCCCCTCCCCAGCACTAGCATCACTGTCTCAGCTCCACCTCAGATCTTGAGGCATTAGGATCTCATAAGGAGCCTACAACCTAGATCCGGCCCGTGTATAGCTATAGTGGGGTTTCTGCTACTATGCGAGTCTAATGCTGCCACCGTCCGACAGGAGGTGGAGCTCAGGCAGTGATGCACACTGGAACGTGGCTATAAATATAGATGAAACTCTGCTTATATACCCACCACTCACCTGCTACTCTGTAGCCCAGTTCCTAACCTTCCACAGACCAGTACCAGTCAGCAGCCCCAGGAGTTGGGGACCACAGTCTTAAACAACAGAAATGTATCATCTCACAGTCTGGGTGCACAGGACAGAGCAGGTGAGGAGAGAAGACAAGTGCCTAAGTTCTGATAGCTTCAAAAGCAAAAGACTCACTTGTCCTTCCTAAGTGCAACTGGAGAACTTTTAGAAAGCAGTGGAGTGGAATGAGCACAGAGGTTTTAGTAGAACAGACTTGGGCCAGAATCCTGGCTTTACAGATGACCAGCTCTATAATCTCAAGAGGCTGAACATCAGTTTCTTCCTCTGTAAAATGGATGTAACATTATCACCTGAGTGTGATTTTTTTTTCTAGGAATTCAGTGAGTAAAAGTATGCATGATACTTAATAGTGTTTATTACATGGTATTTATTTAAGTCAGAGATTCAAAAACGATGATCTTTAGGCTAATTCTGGGCCACAGATGTATTTTGCTTGTCACATAAACTATTTTTAAAAATTGGATAATTTTACAGAAAAAAATTATCTTTCTGCACAGTGACCTTGGACCTATACTCCCACGTGGTAACAGTCTGTTGTGGGGAGAAGTGTAGTTGCTGGTTGAGTTATGAGTTAGGATTTAGGCTCAGTGGCTGACACAGAAACCTGCATCACCAGCAAACGTTCATTTCTTTCATATGAGCAGTCTGGGTGTGAGTGGCCCTTGGAAGGTGTGGTGGCCCCTGAATATCAGCAGCCACCTGCTGTCTGCTACTATCTCACTGCTCTCCCATTTCTAGGGTGCTGTTCTCATTTCTAGTCTAAAATGGGGCACCACTCAGGTATTTTAGGGAGCCACTGGGAAGAAAAAAGGAAGGGGGGCAGGGCACAAACCCTCTGTTGAAATGCAGTTTGGAAGCTGCACACAGCACTTCCACTCAGGTTCACTGAACAGCTTGGACACAAGCCACATCTTAGGACAGAAGATGCAGGAACATAAGGTCCTCACTGTGAGTGGCCTGCGCCTGGCCCCAACCCAGGGGTTCTGTTAAACTCTGAAATGGAGAACAGATGTTGGAGACACGCTGTGCCTTTGCTACAGATAACCAGAGGTAGAGCTCTGGAAACAGGTCTGGATAAACATCTGGGGGTAGTTAAATCAATTGCTGATCAAAGCGATGAAGATAAAACTGAACCCCTCAAGAGAAGCCCAGGACAGAACCTGGAGGAGCCCCGATGAAGGGACTGAATGACAGGAACCCACATAAGTGACTCACAGGAGTAGCCCTGTGGCTGGGGGGACGCTAGGTGGTTGCAGAATAGCCTCAGCCTGGGTTCCACAGAAAGCAGAAGCTGAGGCACAAGCTCTGAGCCCCTGTGGGGTGCAATCCCAGGGGAGGAGGCAGGGAGGGTCAGCCGCCGTGAAGGGGCGTTACTCTGCTGCCGCCCCCACTTGGTACCAAGTGCAAGTGATCACTAAGTCTTCAAGGTGGTCTTCTGGGAGGCTGCTCGGGCTACTGTGAGTCTGGACAGTCCAGGCAGTGACAGACGGTCGGTGAGGGAGAGGAGAATTTATACCTCAACTCCGGTGTCCCATCCTGCAGGGTGAGAGCTCCGCATTTGCAGGTTTCTTGCGACATCCCACACGGCGGGCTCGCAGCCCATGCGCAGCTGGTGTGAGGCGAGGCGCAGGCGGGGTGTGTCCAAGCCCACACAGCTAGGAAGGAGAGGTGCTGTGCCCAGGCTCAAGTGGGGCTGAGAGGATATGAGCTGCCCCAGGAAAGACACGGCAGTCTAGGGGTGATTCCAGAAGGCAGTTGTGGGACCAGGGTGCATTGGTAAAGTGACACAAGGACCTAGAAGTGCCTGCTGGTTTAGGATGAAGGAGCTGCCTGTGGGTCTCGGAGGGAGCCACGTTGGGGTGCTGCTGACAGGATACAGAAGTAACCCCTGCAAGAAGTTTGGTCAAAGGGAAGAAGAGAGAGACTTAGACGGGAGAGACTGAGAGAAGCCTTTCTTAAAAGACTGGATTCAGGTGAGCACTCCTGTGTTGGCAGGAAGGACGCAGCAGAGAGGGAGAGTCTGAAGATGCAGAAGAGAAGGAACCACAGATAGACTGATGATTCTAAGAAGGATCCAGAGCCCAGGTGGTGAAACTGGCCGTAGGTAGGAGGAAGGATGTGCCTTCCATGATGACAGGAGATGAGGAGGAGAGAAGGGTGCAGACCCTAACAGCTAGTTATATTTGATAGCAGGGATTTGGGGGAGTTCTCAGCTGATGGCCTCAATTTTAAACATGGGAATCATGGCCATTTTCTGAGACTGGGAAGGTGGTGGAGGGGTTAGAGGCTTCAGGAATGGGGAGAATATTAAAAATACTGCTTTAGAGAATGGGAAAATGAACTGACCAGAGAAGCACAGCAGGGTCAGAGAGTGTATTGAGGATCTGGAGGGGGTGATAACCATGAAATTATGGTGTCTTTGGGTGATGTCTCCAGCAGCCCAGGCTTCCAGTGTATCTATCCAGGGTTGATAGTTGCCAGGTACCTAAGGCAGAAAGTCACAGGATCAGGAAAATGAGACAGCAGCAAGGGAATGGTGGATGTGATGGACAGGGCATTTCTTCTGGGGAGGGAGGGGAGTTGGTGCAGGAGGGAGCCAAGAGACAGCCAATCTCAGCAAATGATAGTTCTAGCTTCCTGCCCAAAGCCCTGGCTGGAGTGCTGGCCCCACAGATGAGGGCAGGGCTCACATTTATTTTGTCCTTTCCTTTCATTGTTCATGGTAGAGCTTCAGGACATTCTCTCAAATGAGCAAATCAACACATTCCTTTTAAAATACTACCACTTTGATTTTAAAAACTCAGTAAATGATCAAAGGGCTTAGGTAAGTACAGTCACCCAGAGCCATATGGAATACTTAGACGTAGTACTTCACAGATAGGAGCACCTACATTTTATTTTTCAGCAACTGTGAAGGTATATTCCATTTCATAGGTTTAGGTGAGTTATATTCAAACTTAACAAGGAAGATAAAATAGCCTTGGTTGGTGTAACATAATAGTGTAATATTTTTAAAATATGTAGTCATTTTATTTTCTTAGAATACAGTATAATGATAAGCATAATTGTTTATAAATTTTAACATTCATGTCATAGATTACATAAATTGTGTTACAAATTATGTCCCAATTTATGTAAATTATTTTAAAATAATTAGATATTCTCAAGACATGAAATTCAAGTTTTTTTTTCATCAAATGCTGTTTTCTTCTAAGGAACTGGGAATCAAATGTCATTTTGTGCAAGAAATTACAGCCTGGGATGGATGTGAGCCAGATGTCTTTTAACCCCATGAACTGGTGCCAGCTGTGCTTATCAAGTCCAAGTACAGTGAGTGTGTGGACCATTGAAAGAAATAACAAGGAGCATTACTTCAAACCAAAGTAGGGAGCTTTGTTATTTCCCAACAACAATGTGGTGGACTTTGCATTCATGTAATGTGATTGGGCCAATTTGATGAATTAAGTGGCTTTATACATACATACACACACATTCACACACACACATACATACAGCTTATCTTTTATAACATCTTTCTACCTATATAATTACCTTGGGGTATTTGTTTGCATTTCCTTTGTTTTGGTAGCTCACTGCAACCTCAGACTCAGGGCTGTGGGCATCCCGCTGCCTCAGCCTCCAGAAGCTGCTGAGATTACAGGCGCTCACCACCACACCTGGCTGGGTTTTTTCATTTTTTTCATGAGTTGTGGTCTCACTCTCACTCAGGCAAGTCTCAAACTCCTGAACTCAAGCAATTCTCCCTCCTCAGCCTCCCACAGTGCTGGAATTACAGGCGTGAGCCACTGCACCCGACCTGTTTGCATTTCAAAAGGATTCTCTGTGACTAAATTTCCCAATGATTTTCTTTTAAATATCAAGTTCTCTGAAAGCTTTTTTGAATATGGTTTAGTTTTCCAAAATTTGATTTGTTACTACTGTTTTAAAGCATGCCTGTTATATAAAAAGACAGTTAATGACTATTGTGCTATTGTTTTGATGCTCTACTATATTCTCAAAAATAAGAAACTAATATGGAAAGCATACGGATTATACATTCAGCCACATTGTCCACAAACAAAAGGGTGGTCAGATATATTGGAATCATGAGAGTTACCTGTGTAAACAGAAGTGGGTCAAAGAGAAATTCTACAACAAATGTCCCAGTGATAATGGGTATCTTTGTTGAGAAAGAGCTAAAATACTCAAGGTGCCACTGAGCTGATCATTTTTAGTATCTTCCATGAAGTCAGATCAAGAGGTGCAGGACAGGAATAACTTTGAAAGTGCAATTTTTGAAAAATCACATTTTAAGAGAAATGTGAAACTAATAAAGTTTTCAAAACTTTGAGAGCCCTAACAGAAACACTTCTTTCTGATTGGTCCTCTTTATGACTCAACTTGTGCAAGAACCCACTGATTAACCAAACCAGTCTCTAGTCAGAGTTGACAACACTGTACCTTTTGAGAAAGTGGGTAATATCTCTTGTTCAGATCCTTGTCAAGGCAGGCAAGTAATTTATCACACCCTTTTCTCTCTTTGCTTCCCTCAAATGTTCTACTCTAGTTTTGAATGTTGAGTTGTGACTTTTCTATAAGGAAATAAAATAGAAGCAAAGAGAAATGGATTGTCCTGGTTCATAATGTAAGCAGGATTTGAGAACACTTAAACTTTATATTTTAGTAGTAGGTACTGGTTTGTTTTTTTTTTTGAGACGGAGTCTCACTGTATCGCCCTCTGTAGAGTGCTGTGACATCACAGCTTATAGCAACCTCAAACTCTTGGGCTTAAGCGATTCTCTTGCCTCAGCCTCCCAAGTAGCTGGGACTACAGGTGCCCACCACAGTGCCCGGCTATTTTTTGGTTGTAGTTGTCATTGTTATTTGGCAGGCCCAGGCTGGGTTCGAACCCGCCAGCTCCTGTGTATGTGGCTGGCACCCTAGCTGCTGAGCTACAGGCATCAAGCCAGTAGGTACTGTTTTTATGTGATTGTTTTTTGAAATTATTTATCATTCATAAAACATAACCAAAGAAATTTTAAAATTCATGCATTAGGCCATGAATTTTTCAAACTATCATAAATGTATGATAAATTTGAAAGTGAATTCTTGATATCAGAGGTTCCAAAGGCAGCTGAATATAGCCTACATATATATTTCTTTTCACCCACAGTGTTTTTAATTCAAATTAGCTACTAACATTCAAAATTTAAGAAACTTCTCATAAATATCCATAGATATGATATTCTTGTAAAATTTTGGAATCAAAATTTCACATCAGCAACTATATTGGCTGGAACTAAGTGGTGCTTGCTACCTTGACAAGGAGCAAACACGTTCCCATTTGTCGCAATCCCCAACAGCCACATTACCTGCCCATACAACCATCAGCATTCAAATTTACAGCTCCTGCTTTAGAGAGTAACTTTGAAAAAATTTTGATATCCCTTCTGTACTTAATTTAAAACTGCATATAACTTGTCCTTTTATCACATATTATATATATTTTGAATATACCATTTGGCTTTTATCTTCTTTTTCATTTTTTATGAGTTATAATACCTTCCCAATTCTGGAACTACTGACAGGAAGTGGTTACACCACTGATTAGTTTCTGTTCATCTGATTGTGCCTGGTATCTCTTTTTCTACAGGTCGGTAAAATTACCTCTAGAAGATGGGTCATTTTTGAGTGAAACAGAAATAACTTTCCCCCAGTCATTGCCCAAAGATCCCATCTATGGACCTGTGCTGCCGGTGTCAGCCATTGCTGGACTAGTCGGTGAAGAGGCAGAAAACTTCAGGGTAATTACCTGGTACAACTCCCTGTCTTTTTTTTTTTTTTTTTTTTGCAGGTTTTTGGCCAGGGCCAGGTTTGGACCCACCACCTCCAGTATATGGGGCTGGCACCCTACTCCTTTGAGCCACAGGCACCCAACTCCCACTCCCTGTCTTTCTAACGGACTGAGATCTAGGAAGTGAGATGTCATCCTGACATGCAGGATAAAGTGGATCATCTTAGGTTTCCATATGGATTTGCTATGAAGCCTGGGAGAAACGTAGAGCCTAGAGTTTTAGGTTAGGATGACTGGGATGATCATGGCACTGCTAACAGAAATAGGGAGCCCAGATGTGATTCCTATCTTGGACATACTAGATTTGGAGACAGGGAAGACATCGAGCTGGGGCTGCTGGGTGGAAGTTGACAAAGTGGACCTTGTATTAGGGAGGAAGAGATAGAGTCAGATAGAGATGTCAATTCTATCTTAGACAGGATGATGGGAGCACTGGGGGGTGTCATGACCAAGGGAGAAAGGTCACGTAGGAGGGGGAAGAGCAGAGGCCAGCTGGACTGCCCAAAGTCTGGAGGAGAAAGTTTGCAAAGGCACAGTCCCCAAAGAAGGAGCAACGCCAGAGAGAAGCACAGGCTGTAGAAAACATAGGAGGAAGTTTCAAAGGGGAATTTTGTCCAATGTCATGCATTCTCCATTCATTCATCCAACTGATGTTTATTATCAAGCTCCTCCTGTGTAGCAGATGCTGCTTTAAAGGGAGTCACATGACAACCAAGCAGGAGTGCCCTCAGGGACACAGAAGAACAAGTGAAGAGATACATTAAAATATTGCAAGATGTTATCATTGTCATAACAAAATATGTGGAGCTGGAGGCTGCAAAGAACAGATTAGTCAAGGAAGGTCAAGGAAGGCCCCTGGGGAGATGACACTGAGCTGAGAGTTGGAGGTCAGGGAGGTATTTTAGGTGGAAGAAACTGCATGGGCAAAGGTCTCAAGGGCATCCACCTGGGGACAAGGGGTGCATGCAGATTATTTGAGGACCTTTTTGCTCATCTGTGATGTTCTATATCCCAAAAAGTATGCAGGGACCTTTTCTTTTGCTCATCAGCTGTCCTTACGTTTGTGAATTTAATGTATGTCCCAAGGCAACTCTTATTCTTCCAATCTGCAGCAGAGAAGAAAGGTTTGACATCCTGCTAGGGGGAGAAGAGAGTTGGTCTGTGTGAGGAACTGAGAGAAGTCCAGTAGTTGGGAGCAAGAGAAATAAAGGGGAAGGGAGGTGCAGGTGGGCTCAGGAGGGAGGCTGGGAACAGAGAGCAGCACACGCGTGGCCTTGGGGTTAGGAGATTCCCTCCCTCCTGAACCTGTGCTATGCTCATGCTTCTGTTAAACCAAGCCAGGAGGTAGAAGAGGAGGAGGTTCCTGAACATTTTTGACCACTGTAAAGAATTAAGCTATGAATGTTAAAGATAATTCAATGTGAAAATTTGTTTATTATAAAAATCTCTGTGGCAAGCAAGAGAAAAGGTTGCATGCCCTTGATTCAATTTTTTTAATCATGGAAAGAGATTACTGTCGATGCTCTGTATCCAAGGCTTCCACATCCATGGATTCAACCAACTGTGGATCAAAAATATTTGGAAAAAAATCGGGCGGCGCCTGTGGCTCAACGAGTAGGGCACCGGCCCCATATACCGAAGGTGGCAGGTTCAAACCTGGCCTCGGCTGAACTGCAAAACAAACAAACAAACAAAAAAAAAATTTTTTGGAAAAAAATGAATGAATATGTACAGACTTTTATTTCTTGTCATTATGCCCTAAACAATACAGTATAACATCTGTTTACATAGCATTTATATTAGGCATTATAAGTAATATAGAGATGATTTAAACTGTGTAAATACTACATCGTTGTTTAATTGGAAACTTGACCATCTGCAGGATTTGGCGTCTGTAGGGGGGTCCCTATAGACACTGAGGGACAGTTTTAATTCCTATTATAGCACAGGTCTTTACCCTAGATATAGTATAACCACACTCAGCCACAGCAGGGCAGCAAAGAAAAAAAAGAGATCAGCCATGGAGATTTACAACTTGAGAGGCAGGGCATGGTGGCTCATGCCTGTAATCCTAGTACTCTGGGAGGCTAAGGAGTTGGAGATCAGCCTGAACAAGAGTGAGAACTTGTCTCTAAAAATAGCTAAGCGTTGTGGCTGGCACTTATAGTCCCAACTACTTCAAGGCTGAGGCAAGAGGATCCCTTGAGCATAAAAGTTTAAGTTTGCTGAGACCTATAATGATGCCACAGCACTCTAGCCTGGATGACAGAGTGAGACTCTGTCCATAAATAAATAAATAAATCATAAGGAAATATTAATAAAACCATATACTTTGTATGTAAGTTAGAAGTTAATTTTTCCTGTGGTTTACTCTTTCACTTTATACCTAAATTATGTGAGGAAAATGGCTAAAACATTAATGTCTGTACAATGACTGAAAACATAATGAAAATAGATTTCAGATGTCTTGATCCCATTCCTTCCGTTGAATGTCATTTCTTTTGGTCTGAGTATCAAGGGCAAATAAATCAGTAATGACTTGGTCTACATTAAGGGTCTTAAAACTTGGCAAGTTGGGGACTTTTACAAAATTACAAACATTAAATAGTCCCTTTATCTTGCTTGTAACAACACTAGAAGTTTCCTTTTTCCATCTACTCTTTTTATTTTTTTAGACAGAAATTGCTAAATAGGAATCTCTTTTATAAACTCAAATATTTTGAAACATATTTGGATTTTTACACTTTTCTAAAGCAGTATTAAGTTAAACTCCAATTTGTCATGTTTGATCTCCACATCAAAATGTTTGTTAGTTGATTCCAGGGGTCTGAAAAAAGGTGATGGTATAATTGACAAACATTTTTAGACACTACTGACATCTTTCCTATTAAAATTCTCAGAACTTTCAGAATCAAAAATTGTTGTTTCTGCTCACATAACTCATATAATATCACAGTCACATTTAAATGGCACCAGACATATTTATTGGTGAAAGAAAGTAATAGGAAGATGAGTCCAGGTTCATCTTAAAGAAAGAAAAGCCACACACAATGCTAGTTTAACATACAAAGGCCAGAAAGGTCCGGGTTTTAATCCTCACATTCTGTCTCATACACACAGATACAATGGTATTGAGAATAAGATGTTGGTGTTTTTTATTTTTGTTTTAAGCTTTTGACCGTATTGTCATACCAGATAAGAGTCTATATTTTTGTGATTTATAGGCTAAGGTTAAATGTCATCAAGACAATTAAAGAAACTTTTAAATAATGGTGATTCAGTGAATAACTCTTTCCTTTATGAGTCAATTCTCAGTCAGATACAATAGAAATGTCATTAACTTGCTTATTTTGCCTTTTTCTTTGTCCACTGGGTGATCAGATTATTACTCAAGTATTTATTTTCTTCTCCCCTCTTTTTTTTATTGTTTGGGATTCATTGAGGGTACAAAGAATTAGGTTATACTGATTGCATTTATTAAAGTCCCTCTTATAATTGTGTCCCGCCCCCAAGAGGTGTGCCCTACACTGTGACCACTATCCTCTCTCCTCCCCTCTCCCTCATTCCCCTACTGACGCCTTGTATTAACTCTTCTACTGCCTTCACGTTAGAATTGAGTACATTGGATTCTTGCCTCTCTGTTCGAGTGTTTATTTTCTAACTATCCAAGATTATGAGGGAATGAAATAGCCCAATCATACAATTAAAGTCAATCTATCCTGTAAAAAAAATTGTCATGGTGAATGCTCTGTGTGATGGCTGCCTTAGTCACACTTCAAGGTCCATCCCAATGATGATTCTCTCTCTCCCTGTTCCCTTTATCCCAGCAGGAAGAGCTCATTGCTTTCTCACTGCTGCTCCTGTGGTAGTTACACACCTGTCTCCTCTAACCTACCATGTTTTCTGATTCTGATGTTTGTGACTGCCTGTTGAGAAGAGGGATACCTTAGGATTTGGTGCAGTCCCTGGCATATAAGCAAGTATTTATTAAAATATCAATCATGCTACAAATTTGTATCAGTTGAGAATCTAGTGGAGATAGTTATTGGGCAGTGCCACACTTACCACTATTTGAATCTACAAATCTTGTGTAAATTAAAAGTAATATACAATATATTATTTAAGCAACTGAGTATTAGAAGGATGGTTTACATACATCAGGGATTTTTGAATAGAAAAATACAGATTCATAATCTTCCCCCACTGTGAAACCTATTCCAACTCAGCCTGCTTTATTCTCACAGCACTTTTGATTTATATACACGTCATACACAATATATATATAACACAATATGCACAACATGTAACAAATATTGTTACACAACATACATTCTATGTGTTTAACTTCCTAATTTATTTTCACTCTTTGTTTCCCCTCACCAGGATATAAACTCCATGCAGGCAGGGATTACTTTTGTTTGTTTGTCTGTTTATTTGTTTTTGGTCTGTTTTGTTCACTGCTACATCCCTGTGCTCAGAAGAGTGCCTGAAGTATAGTAAGTGCCCAAGAAATGTTTGTAAAATGAATGAATACCTGTGTGAAAATATGAAATAAACATGGATCTCATAAGGAATTTCAGAGTTTTGTGAATTTGGCTAATAGTTTATTTAAAAATGCCTTCTGTGTCTCTGGGCATAAGGATACCTAAAGAAAAAGACATTCTATTGCAGCAAATACAATTCTAAATAATAGTGTAGCATAATAGAATGCTCAGATAGCACTAAACTTTATATTATCAATAAATAAAGAAAAAGTAAGCTAGTACATTTGACTAGTTCAAATAAAAAGGAGGGAGTGCTGTATTCTGGTATCCTGAATTCAGAATCTTAATCAGTGCTCTGGGAAGCATATGCCTTAAATAGTCCCTGCAGCCACCTTGACCTCCATGAAGGAGAGCAGGTGGTCCCCACCTTACAAGGAAAGGGGGAGCAGCCTCTCCCTGCTGGATACCTGAGTGTTTACAGTTGCAGGGGGCACAACACTGAAGTATATCATCTAAGGCAGAGATCAACACTCTGTGGCCTGCTTTTGATGGCCCAAGGTTAAGAATGGTTTTTACATTTTTTTTGAATTGTAAAGGGAAAAAAAAGATGTGTAACACGGACCTATGTGATCCATAAAACCTAAAATATTAATTATCTGGTCCTTTCTGGGAAAAAAATTGACTTAGACCCTTGGTCTGTATTGTTTTTAGTCCCCAAAGTCAGCTTATCTTCTAGATATATCTTTTTCCTCCAGGTACATTTTGTGCATTTCTCTTTCCATGGAATCAAAGTCACACAGAATGTTTCATGAACCAAATGACAGAAGCAACTAGAATCAGGCGAAGGGCCCTCTTTTATTCCCCATGAGCACTCACTAATGGCCGGAGGGTCCAGGCCAACTTCTGCATAGCCACCAAGGAAAATCACTCTGTGCCCCTGCAGAAACAGGAGACACATATGCTGGTGAAAGTCTTCCTCCAAAAGGAGGATTTTTTTTTTTTTTTGAGACAGCATCTCACTATGTCACCCTCGGTAGAGAGCTGTGGTGTCACAGCGCACAGCAACCTCCAACTCTTGGATATAAGCGATTCTCATGCCTCAGCCTCCCAGTAGCTGGGACTACAGGCGCCCCCCACAACACCCGGCTATGTTTTTGTTGCAGTTGTTTAGCTGGCCCAGGCCAGGTTTGAACCCGCCACCCTCAATGTATGTGGCTGGCACCGTAACCACTGTGCTACGGGCGCCGAGCCAAAAGGATGATTTTAGCTAGACAATGACCTTAGTTTCAAAACACCAAAAAAAATAAAAATCCACAAAGAAACACTTCAGAAGTTATTACTCATAACCTCCCTGAGAATCTGTGACAACAGAACTAAATGTGTTGACATCAACACCTTATTTTTTCTAAGTGAATTAAAGTATATAGGGAGAAACACAGGGAGGAAAGAATAGTTCACTTAGTTCCTGGCAAATAGCGAGAGCAGTGAATTTATGTAGCCCCACATGTGTTAGTTTCGTTTTGGGAGTTCCCCTGGGTATTTCTCTGGCTCTTCGCCATGACTGTTTTCTTAACACAAGGTTTTTATTCTTTCCCTGAAGCCAAAAGATGAATCGTATCCTTTCCTTCACCCCACTATGCATTGCTGGACTCCAACAAGTGATCTGTATGTTGGCTGTGAAGAGGGTCATCTTTTAATGATTGATGGAGAGACCTTGAAGGTGACTGTGCTCAATAAAGCAGAAGAGACACCACCACTGGGTGAGAAACCACTCTGCCTCAAATTCCCAGAAGTGTAGCTATAGGTGTTTATTTTGTTAGTTTTTCCCATTTTTCACTTTCTTGGAGACATCTTCGATTCTTCCTCTATCTGATTACCAAGTCCTGTGGATAACCCTGCCCACTAGTTGATGTTAATTGATGTCACTGTGCTACCACTTTACATGCATAGTTCCTGAAATCTTCAAAAGAACATCATAAGGACACACGCCTTTATCTCTGTGACATAGATAAGGTATATTAAGAAACATACCCAAATTCGTGTAAACTGCAGAGCTGACAAGGCACCTGAACCCAATAAGATCTCAAGTTCAAGTTCTTTGCTACCATGCTGTATACATTTCTGTATATATTCCCATCAGCTAATCATGCCCTTTCCTGTGTGCCCTCAACCCCTTTCTCCACAATGACCATCTCTTTTAAGCCCAAAGCCATCTTTTTTTATTTCTGAGACAAAGTCTTAAGCTGTCGCCCTGGGTAGAGTGCTGTGGCGTCACAGCTCACAGCATCCTCAACTCTTGGGCTTAAGTGATTCTCTTGCCTCAGCCTCCCAAGTAGCTGGAACTACAGACACCCGCCACAATGCCCAGCTATTTTTTTGTTGCAATTGTCATCATTGTTTTAGCTGGCCCAGGCCGGGTTTGAAACTGCCAGCCTCGGTGTAAGTGACTGGCGCCATAATCACTGAGCTACGGTTGCCACCCAAGCCCAAAGTCATCTTAAAAATTTCCTTTGTATTGCTTGGTTAGACTTTTAAAGAGAACCTGACCTAGTCTCCCTTAGATCAGTGTCTTCTATTCCTGGTCTTTGATTCCTGGCCATCAACCGTGGCCAGGGTCAGGTCTGGCTCACAGGAAGCCAGTGTCCCTCCACTGAGAGGTAGATGTAGACCCTTTGAGGAGGGAGCCTCACCAGCGGACATGCCCGCAGCCCGTCCAATGCACTCCATTCTAGTTACTGTTTTACAGCTTAATTTCTGCAACAGCCTTAGAACTCACTTCACTGACTTTAATCTGCATCTGACCCAAACCAGGCAGCTCATCTCTGCCAAACCGCCCTTTTGGAAAACCTCTTCCAATGCCTAATTCAGGAACTGCTCTGCCTTGACTTCAAGCTCTCCCTAATCTTATCCTACCTGCCCCAATATTATTATTTCTACTGCTCCCCAGTAGAGCTTTCTTATCTAGCCAGTCATTCCTCATCATTTCAAAGACATGCCTAGCAGCTCATGCCTTTGATAGCAATCTTTTCTGAATCTCACAGTAACCCAGCTCACAAGGTACCCCTCCAAGTTTTCCCCAAATGGGGGGGGTCCCTCATCTGTTCTCTCCCATCCCCTGACTCACTTCACTAGTAGAACTGAGGCCATCAGGTTTGACTTTACTGTCTCATCCCCTCACTGTCTTCCCTTTCTCTGACTACCCTCCAACTTGTTCATCTCTCTAATCTGGCTCACTAGAAAGTCAGCCTCTTTCTGTCCTTCCTTTCCAGTTTCCATTCCTCCCATGTGAGCCCTTTACAATTTCTCATGTCTATATTCTCTCCAAACTCTGTCAGGTGGCATTTATAGTTACCTTTGTGTGGGATGCCCTTCTCTTTCTTGTCTACTTGGTGAAATTATTCTCCTACATGAAGCGTTCCCAATGCTCAACCTAATCTTCAGCAAAATTAGGTGCCCTTGTCTGAGCTTTCATAGGAGCCACTCCTTTGTTCAAGCCACATCCTGTGCTAAACAACGGCCAACGTACACGACTGTCTTTGAAGCCAGGAATAGGCCTTATGCATTCTTTGACCCTAAAGTATAATCCCAAATATTTCTACAAAATAAACTATCACCTATTTGTGTTTGTAAAATGAATTATAAAATAATGTTTCTCATTTCTAAACTCCTATCACACCTCTCATATATCTTATACAATTTATAACTTAATCATATGTAGTCTTATGTAGTTCACTATTTCCTTCCTACATACTATTTCTTATGATTTTCATGATATATCATAAATGCTTTCAAATGCATATTTTATCAAATCTCTACAATGTGGAAGACATTAAGCAAAGTTGCCTTAAAAGTTACATAGATGATAAACACATAGCCTCATAATTTCCATCCTTAAGGGACTTAGATTTTATTAAGGAGGATAAAACAAGTAGACAAATTACACCCCACGTAGATAAAGATGATTTCATTAAGAGAAAACTTCTCAATGTGCTATGGGGATTCAGAGATTGGAAACAGTACAAGTCAAGTCATTTTGAAGGTTTCATATGAACTGGCCCTTGAGGGATGGATGCATAGGCAGAGGTGTGGGCAGGTGGAATTTTTGTCTGCGACCAAAAATGGGGAAGTTGAGAAATAAGAAGTGGTCCAGCTTGTCTGAAGCCTCAAGTGTGAACAAAAGAGTGGTGGAGGACGAAGGGCATCCTCTGGCTTTTCATACACAGTTAAGGTGTTTATACTTGATTCAGCTGACAATGGGCAAATGTTGCGTCAGTGCCTCGGTGTTGTGGAGTATAGGACTTGCTTTTTTGAAATTGTGTGAAGTAAAGGAGTCTACAAACTCATTATGGAAAGTAGCGAAGTAACTTAATTTTTCCCCAGCTAATATAGCCAGTTCTGCAGGTAGACATTTTTAATCAATAATCTTATAGATACATTGCAAAGCTTGATTATTCTTTCCACAGCATGTGCAAGTCTACTGATTAACAACTATACATTCTTCTTTGTTTTCTACTTTACTTAAAATAACTTTCAAGGAAAAACATGTCCTCAGCCATCTTGCCCACATACTGATAATGTTACAGACCACAGTGGGAGAGAAAGGCTGAATGAATGCCTGCTTTTTGAGACCTCAACCTATCTGGAGGCAGTAACTTAATCTTAAAAGAACACAAGCTTGAAATTCTTAAAGCATACTTAGGGTTTGTGTGCAAACTCCAAGTCTCCAACAGGCCTAAGATCACGGGAGTTTTAATCCCAACGTTCTCTGGCCATTTAGATCTTTTTGGAGTTCTGCCCCGGTCTCTCCTACATTGTGTTAATTAAGATCTGTACATGCTTACTCTCAGAATGGCAGAGGCAAAGGCATATAGGCCTTTTGCCTATAGTCAAACATCAAAAACTCCTAAATGGGGACATACCCTGACTGGAATTTCACTTGGGCAGATTAATTTAGCCACAGTTCAGGAAAGGAAGATCCTAGAAGTGGGTGGCAGTAAACAGCAAGCACCTGGACCATGCTGGGAGTTGTACAAACTTGGACTTCAGTTGTATTTGGACTGGAAGTGAAGGGACTGCTGGAAGGTAGTCCCAACAGTCTTTGGAGGAAAGGCAAGTGTGCTTCATAGCATCTAGTAAAATGCCAGGCACGTAGTATGCAGCAAACAAATAATTGGATGATGCCACGTGAGCCTTTGATTTTGTAGTTCTCATTGTTTGTCTAAATAAAATGGTAATGTGCCTTTTTCATATTTTCCCCCAGGGATAATATTTAATTAATAAAAATTGTTTTTATAGAAATTTTTTTCTTTTCACTTTTTGTCCACTGCATTTATTTATTGAGGTATATATTTACATATAATAAAATGCACAAATTTTAAGTATACAGTTCCATAACAATATAACTTTGGTTTTTTGTTTTTTCTGCTGGCCTCTTAGAACCTCTGACAAAACTTTCCTAAAAAATAAATTTGATATGTAATTTTATAATGTCAATTACATAGACCTGATGATACAGAACTTACAACTTGTATGATTTATATTCGTAATCATTACAAAGCAACTTTTATTATATTGTTCATTGTAATTTTAATTATGTCACCTGCTTTACCTTTTTTTTCTTTTCCTACAGACGGAAGAAATCTTATCACTCCTATCACCTTGGTGTATCAGAAGGAGGGCGTGTTTGCTTCTGGAATTGTAATGAATTTTTTTTTCAAAATTAATTGCTTTCAAGAAAATACACAATGTTCATTTGCTGCCACGTAGTATTTTAAGCCATATTTCAGGAAGGCAGGG
The DNA here is from genome assembly GCA_963574655.1 of Perodicticus potto. Taxonomy (NCBI): domain Eukaryota; kingdom Metazoa; phylum Chordata; class Mammalia; order Primates; family Lorisidae; genus Perodicticus; species Perodicticus potto. The sequence continues at coordinate 51,769 of CAUYRH010098002.1, forward strand.
CTATTGAATTATTAATTAAAATTGTTTGAATGCTATCATAAAATTTTTATTTTGAAGATTTCAACTATATACAAAGGGAAGGACAAAGTATAATGAACTACGATATATCTATCTTCTTGCAGGTGAACAAAAATAGAATTTAAAAATCCATTGCTGTCCCCCAGTGAAAAAACATTTAATATCTTTAATCCAATCCCATGCCTATTTCTGCACTTAGTGTATTAGGTTGTCAGTCATGAATTTAGAAACCTTTGTCTAACCACAACTCTTTTGTACACTCATTTAGCTTACATGTATCATATTGCTATTGTTGATATTAGAATTCATATTAATAGCCTCCATTTACTTGGAACTTATTTTGTGCCAGGCACCAAACTAAGTGCTTTACTTGTATTATCACTCTGTACAACAACCTTATCAAATAGAAACTATTGACACTCTTCTAATACAGACAAAGAAACGGGGTCTTAGAGAGGTCACCACCAAATGGGGGAGTTAGAGCTCAAGCCTGGGTGTGTCAACCTTCAAAGTCTTTGCTTTCATTTATTTATTTGAACACATGCCTCTATATAGATGAAAAGGGCCCAACTTATGTTTTCCAATAATATTTTAATCAATGCAACCAATGCTAAAGCTTGGACCTGGTCTATATTAAAATTTTAAGTGTAATCATACCTTTGTCTGTTCCATTGCCACAGATCACACCTCCAGGACCCTGAGGATAGCTAGGCAATGATTCAGAGTGAGATGCATTTGCATCCCTGGGAATCCACCTGGACCTCCATTACTCAACTTTTAATTCCCTCCCTCAAACTTGCAGTGGATGATTCCCTCCTTCCTCCTACATTTAGTCTGCATTTGTGGCCTTGCAAGACTCTTTTCTCTTTAAGACCATCCTTGATGTTTGTTTTAACCTACTTTAAAGAAATTATTGTAGGATTTGCTCCAATGAGGAGTGGAGAATTATGATTAGCTTGGAGAAAGGACCTTGCGTGTTTTCCCCTCCAGATCCCAAGCATCTTAACCTAGCCATCTTACAAATACCTATTCTTAGTTATGACAGGGTCTAAACTAGAAAGTGATGAATAGATTTACTCCAGACTTCTTCACTGTTGTAAAAATAACTGAAATTCCTCTAGAGAGTAGTTATATTAGCCCAATGCTGTTCACAACCAACCAACCAACCCATTTTTATAGGATACCTATTGGAAAAGAGGATGCAAATGGAATAAAAGACACATTCCCCGCCACTGGGTCATTTAGGGAGATAAGAAATGCATGTAACAATGATCAAAGAACATATATTAGGAATGAAGGAGCCTGCTATGCATTAGCCACACAAACTCTACCCCATTTGCCCCACCTCCTAGATAGTGAAGAAGGTGGCAAGAGGAGAAATGCTAGAGAAGCTCAAAGAAAGAAGTCAGTAAAATTTTAGGTAATTGAAAAATGTGTGACTAAAGAGGTAAAATTGAAGCTTGACCAGGGAACATGTTTAAAAGTTAACTAAATAAATATGAGAGGACAGTGTATTATAATTAATGTAAACATAGAATGTTTACACTTGGATGATGACTCCAAAGAAACAATAGATCATAATGGATAAACTTTAGCTTATTTGATGAGGAAAATATCCTATGCATTGCCTGAGACTGATTTTCTGCATTTATCTCTTTGTTTCTTTTTTTCTCTAGGATGGCTTTGTGTATTCTTTTATCATTAAAGAGTCAAGTTACAAAATAGAGGATTTTCTTGAGATCGAAGGGCCTGTTCACCATTTGGTGTTTTCTCCCAATTACAAAATGTTGCTGATTCAAACAGACAAGGTATGCTGGATGGAAATTTCTTGATATGCAATTTTCAGATTGTATTATTATCATCATTCTATATCAGGAATGAAAAGCTGTATGAGCCGCATAACACTGTACTGGTCAAGACTCTTTGGGTTACAAATAAAAAAAAAAATACCCAATTTAAAAGGTCTAAGTAACAAAGAGTTGTTTGTTTATCATGTAACTGAAAGGGGAAGAAGATGATCCAAATCCAGGAGCTCCCATGTTGCCACTCAGCTTTGTCTTCCTTTACCTCTTGGGTCTATTTTCTCTTTGCTGTCTCCCTTTCCTTGCAGACTTAATACTTTGTGGTTTTGGCTCAGCGCCTGTGGCTCAACGGGCTAAGTCACCAGCCACGTACACCTGAGCTGGCGGGTTCGAATCCAGCCCGGGCCCACCAAACAACAATGACGGCTGCAACCAAAAAAATGGCCAGGCGTTGTGGCGGGTGCCTGTAGTCCCAGCTACTTGGGAGGCAGAAGCAAGAGACTCGCTTGAGCCCAGGAATTGGAGGTTGCTGTGAGCTGTGATGCCATGGCATTCTATCCAGAGTGACCAGCTTGA
>CAUYRH010098003.1:0-18385 GCA_963574655.1 Perodicticus potto
TTGGAGGTTGCTTTAAGCTGTGATGCCACAGCACTCTATCCAGGGTGACAGCTCGAGGCTCTGTCTCACACACACAAAAAAAAGAGTGGCTTGGGTCCTGACTTGGCCTGTTGCTCATATATGGCTTTGGGCGGGTCACTTGACCTCCTTGAACTTAGCTGCTTCACCTCTAAAGTAGAAATAAGAGTATCTGTTTCATGGGATGATAGTGAGGCTTAAGTAGATGGAGTGGCTCACTGTAAGTACGTAATTGTGCAATATCGTTGTTAATAATTGCTCGAGTGGGGCGGCACCTGTGGCTCAGTGGGTAGGGTGCTGGCCCCATATACCGAGAGTGACAGGTTCAAACCTGGCCCCAGCCAAATTGCAACAAAAAATAGCCAGGCGTTGTGGCAGGCGCCTGTAGTCCCAGGTACTCTGGAGGCTGAGGCAAAAGAATTGCCTAAGCCCAGGAGTTGGAGGTAGCTGTGAGCTGTGATGCCACAGCACTCTACTGAGGGTGATAACATGAGACTTTGTCTCTAAAAATAATAATAATAATAATAATTGCTCATGGGGTTGGATGTGATGGCTCACGCCTGTAATCCCAGCTCTCTGGGAAGCTGAGGTGAATGGATTGCCTGAGCTCACAAGTTTGAGACCAGCCTGAGCCAGAGCAAGACCCTGTCTTTAAAAATAGCCAGGCATTTGGCAGCGCCTGTAGGGTACCACATACACCAAGGCTGGCAGGTTTGAACCCGGGCCCAGCCAGCTAAAGGAACAATGACAACTGCAACAAAAAAATAGCTGGGGGTTATGGTGGGTGCCTATAGTCTCAGCTACTTGGGAGGCTGAAGTAAGAGAATTGCTTAAGCCCAAGAGTTTGAGGTTGCTGTAAGCTGTGATGCCATGGCACTCTACTGAGGGTGACATAATGAAACTCTGTCTCAAAAAAAAAAAAAAAAAAAACCAGCTGGGCATTGTGGTGGGTACTTGTAGTCTCAGCTACTTAGGAGGCTAAGGCAAGAGAATTGCTTGAGCCCAAGACTCTGAGCTTGCTGTGAGCTACAGCACTCTACCGAGGGCAACAAAGTGAAACTCTGTCTCAAAAAAAAAAAAAAATTGCTCACGGACCGTGTTAGGTGACTGTGTGACAGTGTAGGTGGGTCTTTATGGGTCAGGCACAGTGGGTATCTGGGTGAGGAAACAAGAATGTTCGTGTGAGCTCTATCTGTGACGAGTCTGTCATACGTGCACAGGTGTGCAGATGTATGTTTGTATTGAAGTATACGAACACACAGGGATGGCTCCAGGGTGGTGAGCGTGAGTCTTTGTGTGCTTGCAAATGTGTGTGTCCTTCCTACTGTGTGTATCTACTCACACTGGATTCCTTTGTGTCTCTCAGGGTACGTCTGAGTTGTCCTAGAGCCTGAGACAGAGTGTGTGCTGGCTGTGGGGGGGGGGGGTGTGTGGCCCGGGTTGGTGTGTCTTTGTGCCCTGTATATCCTAATGTGTGGCTGAACGTGCCTTTGTCTTGGTCGTGTGAGTGTGATGGCAGTGTGTGGTGCCTTGGTGTGGCTATGTGTGACTGTGTGTGTGTGATAGTGTGTGCGTGTGAGTGTGTGTTTGGTGAGCGGCTCTGCTGCCTTAAGCACCTTTCGAATACATTGGCCACAGCTCATTGAATCCTTTAACAATCTGACTCTGCTCTTCCTTCCCCGTTTTTTCTAATTCAGTTCCTCTTATTACAAAAATAAAAAATAAAGCGCTGCCCCTTTCCAGTGGCTGGCCCTGCGGAGCCCCCGCCTCGGGACCAGACTCGTTTCACTCCATTTCGGAGAAAACGGGAAGTCGGTAATTTTAAAAAATATTTTCTACTTTATTTGGGATTTAATGTTCTTACAGAATCCTGCTGCCTCCCTCTGTCCCCCATCCACCCCCAGCCCCGCATGCAGGAGGTGTAATGGCCCGTTCAGCATATTAGGGAAGCCAAATGCACGCGTGTGTGCACACTTGGATAAAAAACACACAGAGACCCACAGAAGACACACTCACACACATTCAGCAGCTGAAACGTGTGTTCAGACATGAGCTCAAGCACTCTACCCGAGTCCCAAAACACCACACAAAGACAGAGACCCATTCCCAGGTGCACAGTCACACTCTGAAGGGAAACAGAACTGGGAACACTATCAGGGGAGACCTGGAGGCATGAAGGAGGCAGCCACTCAGAGATGGGAGGACAGAGAGACATGTTCATAGCAAGAGCACACAGTGAGCAACTTCTGTGCCATAAGGGAGCGTGAGTAGAGTAGTTCAAGGGGATGAGAGTGTGTTTGATCATCCCTGGGCCAGGGGTTGCCCCTTCTTGTACGAGGAAATACGCATGGTCAAGAAATGATTACTCAAGGTCACGCAGGGGGTCAAGCCTGGAAGTGGTAACAACAATAAAGAATCCTATGTCCTGCTATTGGGGCCCCAGGGCAGTAACTGTGTGTGTGTGTGTGTGTGTAAGATGTGCTTTTGAACAACTCTAACTTAAGGGCCAGCCACCTAATAGGCTCAACAAATATTTGCACAGGCTGGCAGTGTCTCATGTGGCTGTGTATATCTGCAGAAGTATTTTTGAGAACATGCATACATACACATGAGAACATCATCATAGTGTGTAAGTGCATATAGAGGTAGATAGGTAGATAGATATAGATATAGAGAGAATATAGGTCCATGCAGCTATGTGTGGACCTGTCCATGCATAGACTGTAAGGCCCACAGAGCAAGAACCATGTCTTTCCTGTTCACCTCTGTATCACCATCAACTAACAAAGGACTTGGATATTAGATAGTAAATATTTGTTCAAGAGTGAATGAATAAATGGAATCCCTCTGGGATCTCAGCTACGGGGGGGCCCTGGCCACTGCTGATAGAGACCATGAGAAGCTCAGCTGGGACCTGGGAAGAGGGGAGGCATTGCACCATGTGGCCAGTGGTAACTGGCCATCTTGTCCTACCGCCATCTTTCTTGCTGAGAGGCCCTGTGGCCTGTGCTTTGTCTATGGCATGTTTTTCAATGTTTTTAATCTCACAACACACTTGAACCTATAGTTATACTTCAGCAGCACGCTTAAATTATGATTTAAAAAAAAAAAAGAGGAAAGACACAGTGGCTCACGCCTATAATCCTAGTACTCTGGGAGGCCAAGGTGGGTAGATTGCCTGAGCTTAGGAGACCAGCCTGAGCAAGAGCAAGACCCTATCTCTAAAAATAGCCAGGCATTGTGGTGGGCACCTGTAGTCCCAGCTACTCAGAGGCTGAGACAAGAGGATCACTTGAGCCCAAGAGTTTGAGGTTGCGGTGAGCTATGATATCACGGCACTACCCAGGCAACAAAGTGAGACTCTGTCTCAAGAAAAAAAAAATACACTTACTGTGCTCTGACTTTCTTTCAAAAATAATTTAATTATGATGTTTAAAAATGTTCATGGCACACCTAAGATCCTCTCATAGCACACTGGATGAAAATCACGGGTCTAAGGTAATAAGTTTCATGAGTTATTTCAGACTATTATGTGGGAAAGAAAGGAAACAAAAGAACCGTCCCTCTGTTAAACATGGGACAGGTATGGGAGAGAAGGGCAGCAGTGGACAGACAGTCAGGATGGATGAACACACTGACTCAAAACACCAACTGATGAACAGATTTATTTCCAGACAGACCAAAAGACAAATAGAGACAGATAAATAGGCATACAGATAGACACACAGACTGACACGAATCAGCAGGCAGGCAGACAGTCCTGAGGAGTGACTGACGGATAGACCAACAGACAGACTAGTTGCTAGACAGATGGACAGCTGACTGCACAGAGAAGATGGACGTATAGCTCAGTGTACATCAGTGGCCTACTCAACAGCCATGTCCCACATCCTGCCCTTCTTCTTTGCTGATGGAATTAACTTCTTTAAACATTTTTTTTTATTCTATTTTATCTTTTTTTAGAGACAGAGTCTCTCTATGTTGCCCTCGGTTGAGTGCCGTGGCGTCACAGCTCACAAGAACCTCAAACTCTTGGGCTGGAGCAATTCTCTTGCCTCAACCTCCCAAGTAGCTGGGACTACAGGAGCTCGCCACAATGCCCAGCTATTTTTTTTTTTTATTGTAGTTGTCATTGTTTAGCAGGCCCATGCCGAGCTTGAACCCACCAGTCCCAGTGTATGTGGCTGGCGCCGTAACTACTGAGCTCCAGGCGCTGAGCCTGAACATTTATTTTTAATTAAAAAATTTTTTAGAGATGGGGTCTTACCCTGTCTCAAAAGCTGGAGTGCAATGGCATCATCATACCTCACAGCAGCCTCCAATGGGGCTCAAATGATCCTCTTGCCTCAGCCTCCAGAGTAACTGGGACTACAGGTATGTGCCTCCAGCACCCAGCAGGAACACATTTTTGATTATTGTTTGAAGTCCAAATGCTTTGGGGAAAGTTGAATCTCTCCCTGGCCCAAGAGGTGAATCTTAAGTGGTGTAAGAATGGACAAGTGGGCTCAGTGCCTGTGGCTCAACGGGCTAAGGTGCCAGCCACGTACACTTGAGCTGGCAGGTTCGAATCCAGCCCAGGCCCGCCAAACAACAATGATGGCTGCAACCGAAAAATGGCTGGGCATTGTGGCGGGTGCCTGTAGTCCCAGCTTCTTGGGAGGTGGAGGCAAGAGACTCGCTTGAGCCCAGGAATTGGAGGGTGCTGTGACCTGTGATGCCACGGCACTCTACCCAGGGTGACAGCTTGAGGCTCTGTCTCAATAAAAAAAAAAAAAAAATGAATAGACAAGTGATACAATTCTGACCATTGAAATGTGGGGGGTAGTCTGTAAAGGAGCCTTTTGGGAAATTTTACATCAATCATAAAAAGAGGACACATGGAAGGGATGGGGATGTGTTTCTTCTCTTCTTCTGGATTTCAAACTTTGCTATGTGAATATGTTTTGGGTCACTGCAGCCTTTTTGATATCCCTAGGTTCAGCCTCAATTCCCAAGTTGACATGCCAAGGATGATAGAGGAGAGATGGGAAAAGAATCCAGGTGCTACTGGTGCCACTGGACCACAGTGACCAGAGAGAAGCAGATGAACTGAGAAGCTGACAGTTGGAAAGATAATCAGACTCAGAGACCCTCAGAGGATGTTTTGTACCTGTTAGATACTTTGCTTCTATTGACTACGTAATTTTCTTGGTTGGGAAAAACACTTTCTTTTTACATCTCTCTGTCTCTGTCTCTCACCCCCTCTTTTCTCTCTCTTCCCCTTTCTGTCCCTCTTCCCCTCTCTTCTTTTCCTTTTCCCTCCGCCCTCTCTTTCTGCTTCACGCCAACCCCTATCTACTTCTAAGAGTCCCCACACCATGGCTTGGCTCTGTTTCCATAACAAGTCATGTCATACGTGTGCCAGAGGCTGCCTCTGAGCAGGGGCTGGGGCTAGGGTGGTGAGGGGTATAGGAACCATGGAAAGGCAGAGACCTCCTTCCACCCCCACCCCACTCCTGTCAACCCCAAGCCGTTTTTCCCCCAAACTCAGCAACTAAGTCCTGGCCTAGGCTTCTTTTTCTGACAGTGCCTCCTCCCACCCCCGGCTTCCTTCCTGCCATGATTCTAATACTCCGGTCTAAACTTCTGAAATAAGTCATCCTCTGAGACCTGTTTACTGTTCACACTGAGGGAAGGGAGCAGACTCAGGACTTGCTTCTTTGTTGTGGGGCATAGAAATGGTGACAAATATAAGAGGCAGTGAAGAAAAAGAGGTCCACCAAGCTCCTCAATCCAAAACTTGCTTCTCCCCATTTTTGTGTCCATCTCAGTTTTTATCCCTTTTTTGAATCTCCTCTGAGTCTCTTTAATTCAGCAAATAAATATGGAGCTCCCACCTTGTACAAGATCCTGCCTAGTGCATGGGAAACAAATGGAAAATAAGATAATTCTCTCTTCTGGGGGTATCTTCTCTTTTTCTTCTTCCTTTTTATAAGTATCTCTCTTTGGGTATCTTTCTTTTAGTCAAATTATCAAGAAATCTTCATAAGGTCACCACTGCATTTCTCCTTCTCCTCCGTCTGTGCTCTGGGTGTGAGAGGGGCAGAGTAGACTCTCAAGGAAGCTTGTTGATATCACAGAGAAGGAGGACCACCAAAGTTCTAATTCTGCCTCCACCTCTTCCTAGCTGTGTGAGACAGAGGGGGAAATGTACTAAACTACTTCTCGTCTACAAAATGAAGATAATTGTAGTACGCAACTCGTAGCTTGCAGGGTTGTTGAGAGCATAGAGTTAGAATAAGTAGGGTGCTTAGGACGATCACTGGCATAAAGTCCTTATCATAAAAGTGAGAGTGATTGTTCTATTACTCTTCTGCCTCTGGAATTCAGGAGTCTTAAGCTTAGAGGAAGACAGTAATCAGGTACTGAGGACTCCCCATGTGCTGAGGTGTCTTAATCGGCGCCTGTGGCTCAACGGGCTAAGACGCTAGCCACGTACACTTGAGCTGGCGGGTTCGAATCCAGCCCAGGCCCGCCAAACAACAATGACGGCTGCAACCAAAAAATGGCCAGGCGTTGTGGCGGATACCTGTGGTCCCAGCTACTTGGGAGGCAGAGGCAGGAGACTCGCTTGAGCCCAGGAATTAGAGGTTGCTGTGAGCTGTGATGCCATAGCACTCTATCCAAGGGTGACAGCTTGAGGCTCTGTCTCAAAAAAATAAAAAATAAAAAAAAATAAAAACAAACTCCTGCGAGTGGAGACTGCCTTTACATCTCTTCCACAAATGAGGAAATGAAGGCTTCAGGTAGCTGAAGCCGAGGTCGTATAGCCATTAAGTGAAAATCCAGGAATTTAACTTGGATTCATTCAATTCCAAAATGGTGCCTTTTCTAAGACAGGGTGATGTTTCTTTGATTTAAGGATTGGAGATTAGGATTTGGAGATTGCAATTCAAGGATGTGTGGTCTGAGAGTGCTTGTGCTTTGGGTATCCATATTATCTCAGCTGGAAGGAGTCTCAGTGTGAGGAATTTGTTTTCAGAGTGCTCACAGTGTGGACAGGGGATTGAAGCCTCACTGCCGTTTGTCCCTGATCCCTGCCTTCTGAAATCAGTGGTCTAGCCTCACAGTCTGATTTGGGGGTACTGGGAGTGGGGATCAAGTTAGTACTGCAGGACAACAAGAGTCACCAAATTGATGACTCGCCTGGGGTCAGGAAGTCCAGGGGCACCTGGAGATGAATTATCTGGTTAAGAAGCCATGACCAGGTGGATCAATGGAGACAGAGGTTTGATTGTTTATTGCCCCACATTTAAAGAGCTACACCCCTGGAGCTGGGACTAGGACTCACAGGGACTGCTATCTTTCTCTAATCATGCCCCAGCCCTGGATCACTGAGTCTTCGGGAAGCTCAGAGCCTACTTAAGGAGATGTAAGCACTGGGAGCTCACTTACTGCTCAGAAGCAGATTCTGAGATGGAGATTAATGTGCAGGGAGCTCTTGAGATCAAAACCTGTGGAAGGGAGGGGAGGGAATTTGACTTGGCCCAAGGTCTACCCTTTGGGGCACTCTGGAGCTGGAATGGCCCTGCAACTTTTTCCCAAATTGTGGCCAGAAGACTCAGCTTTTATACTCCAAGGTGATGAATTGGGGGATGCTGGTAGCCCTGGGGAGAGGGTATAACCTGGGCCAGGCTTCTCTCTTCAGCTGAAGCCATCCTCCCACAGAAGCTGACAGCTGAGGACTGTCTGCTGGCACCCCCAGCAACTAGGCATAAGTCCTGTATTGAAGGGGGTCTGGGTGGTACATTATAGCATCCACCACAGACTCCTACCCAAACTGGGGAGGACAAGGCAGTCAAAGAAGGTTTCAAGTATGAGGCAAAGCCTCGGCTGGGTTTAGAAGGATAAATGAGGGTTCCATAAGCCAAAAAATGTCAGGAGAGAAAGAGGAGTTTCTGGCAGAAAGAACAGGGTTCTCTAAAACCCAGAGGCAAAGATGATGCCGGAGAGGTGGGACTGAGGTCTGCTCTGCTGAGCTAAAGAATTTGAGTTTTTGTATTAAGGGAATAGGGAGCCCATGAAGGATTTTAGGACAATGTATTTCATAATTAAGATTTACATTTTTTTTTTCATATACATGTGTTTATTAGGTTTCCACTTAAGATTTACATTTTTAAGATCAGACACGGTGGCTCATGCCTGTAATCCTAGCACTCTGGGACGCTGAGGCAGGTGGATTGCCTGAGCTCACAGATTCAAGACCAGCCTGAGCAAGAGCGAGACCTCATCTCTAAAAACAAAACTAAACAGCTGGGTGTTGTGTCACGCACCTGTAGTACCAGCTACTCAGGAGGCTGAAGGAAGAGAATCACTGAGCCCAAGAGTTGGAGGTTGCTGTGAGCTATGACACCACAGCACTCTATCGAGGGTGACAAAGTAAGACTCTCAAAAAAAAAAAAAAAAAGATTTCATTTTAGAATAATCCTGCCACTACCACTTACTTATTAGCTATGTTGCTAACAATTTTCTTAATCCTTCTGTGCCTTGATTTCCTTATCTGTAAAGTGGGGATAATAATAGTGCCTATCACGTAGGGTTGTTGTAAGAATGAACTGAGATGGCATAGGTCTGGCTGGCGTGTGGTGAGCCCTTGGTGAAGATTAACTATTGTTATTTGCAATTACAAGCTGGGTCAGGGTGGGAGGAGGCCAGTGGAAGGGGCAGGTAGATGGCTACTGCAGGAAGGAGACGATGAGGCCACAGGTAGGGCAGAAGCAGCAGAAGAGGCCAGTTTAAAAGCTTGTCTAAGGTAAAACTCAGGAATTAGTGATTGCTTAGATGAAAGAGATGATGAATAGGATGGCATTTATGATGACCTCCGGTTTTCTGGATTGGGTGACTACTTCTGGGAATACATGGACAGATTTTGGGCAGGAGGAAGTAGTAAAATTCATTGTGGATGAGTTGAAATTGAGATTCTTGAGAATCTCAAACTGGAGATGCTTGTCTGTTGTTCTGAGCTGAGGTCTGATAGAGGTCTGTGAGAAAAAAAATATACAGAGGTGGCCAGGGGAGCCCTGGGTCAGGTTGAGGTCACTAGGGCAAATGTGTGGGAAGGGAAGAGTTATGGGCAGCAGACGGAGCCATGACAAACACCATCGTTAATGGGGCATGTGAGGGAGAGAGAAAGAGGTCCCAGAGAAGAGGGGAAGGAGATGCTGCCAGCATGAAAGCCTAGGGCAGGAGGAGACCCAAAGAAGTACTGGCCAGCACAGCTTAGTGCTACCGACAGCAGGAAAAATAAAAGCAGTAGACTCTGCTGAAGAAGGCAAGAGGCCCCTGGTGGTTGATGCTGAGATGAGCACCTCATCAAAGTAGTCGGTGGAAAGCAAGTTGTGATGGTTTGAAGAATGAAGATGAAGCTGAAGGTTGCCCATCCCTAAATCAACAGACATGTGGATAGAGAGATTCTCAGGGGACAATGCTGGGACCAGTCCAAATGTAATCTCCCCGAAAGACCTTTGCTTTTGCTCTCTTCTCAAGATTCTGGCCACAGATTGACTTTTGTCTGTCTATCATAGTCACCTCTGTGTCCCTGCCCTAACTCTTCCAGTCTGTATATTCCTTCAAGGTAGAATCCTCATCCCATTTGGGTCCACTTTGCTGAGAGTGGTGCTGACTGGACCTGCTGTCAATTTCTGCATTTAAAAAGCCTAATGGGGTTTTGAGATTGCATTGACTCTATGGATCAATTTGGGGATTATTGACGTATTGTCAACATTGAGTAATGCATGAACATAATATTTCTCCATTTACTTGGGTCCTCTTTACTTTCTCTCAACAATATTTTGTGCTTTTCAGGAATATATATCTTGTAAATCTTGGTTGAAATTAATCCCTAAATATTTAATATTTTTGATGCTGTTGTAAATGGTATATTTTTAAATCTCTATTTAAAATTCTGTTGTTTATTTCTTATACATAGATATATAATCTGTATTTGTTAAAACAGATTACTGGGTCCTAAACCATTTCTGATTCAGTAGGACTGGTGTGTAACCCAAGAATTTGCATTGTTAACAAGTTCCCAGGTGATGATGATTTGTTTATCTGGAGACCTATTTGAGAACTATTACCATAAGTGTTCTCTTATTCTAAACCAATCTCATTGCCTTGTCCCAAATAAGTTCTTCTTCTGATTTTCTTCTTTTCAGAAATGGCTTCACCATTCAATTCCATGTTCATTGGTCATTTGTCTGAAGTTTCCCTTTAAAAATCAACTTTACTTTAAGTGTGGACTTACTTTAACACACTCACACCCTAACAATACATTCCCAAAACATATCTCCCCTCTGTCCTCTTCATATTCGGTGGTCATATCTTTATCTCTTCCCTCCTCGGCCAGTGAAATTGCCCTAATTGATCTCTCTGTCTCTAATCTCTTCCTACTACAATCTCTTTTCCACACTCCTAAACTAGTCTTTCTAGTTAAAAATTTGGATTGTTCCTGTCTCCTGCTAAACAACCTACCACAGGACTCCACTGCCTACTGAGTTAAATCTGAACTCCTTACTCTGATGTTACTCTGATGAGAGATGTCTAGTTTCCTATTCAGTATCCATTCTCTCCTTTATCTTTGGTAATAGAACTCCTATCTTATCTAGGGGAGCCACGTGCCCAGGTTTTATAAAACCATATTTCTCAGTATCTTTCACAGATAACTGGCCATGTGATTAAGTTCTGGCCAATAGGATATAAATGAGTTGTTGGGTGCCACTTCCTGGAGCATTCCATAAAGGTTCCATAGAGACAGATTGCCTGTCTTCCCTTCCTTTTTCCTCCATGTTTGGTACACTGAGGAAGCTCTGGTTGACATCTTGGACTATGAGACAACCTGAAAAATAGAAGCTCTTGCTGAGGATGTAAGAATCCTGTGTCCCTAATGACATGAGAGGTGCCATACCAATCCCAGATTATCCAACTCTAAATTTATTTTACTTAGAGAAAAATAAACCTTATGTGTCTCACTACTGTAATTTGATTGCTAACCCTGACTGACACATTTAAAGTTCAGTCTCCTCTCATTCAACCACCTACATATACACTATGTTTTAGCCAAACTGTGCCAAAATTTTCTAAGGACAGCTTGTACTTTTCTGACTCTATTTTTTTTCTGCTCATCTCCTGCCCTTTCTCCATATCTACATATTGAAATGAAACTCAGATGCTGTATCTTCCATGAATCCTTCCCTGATTCTTGTATTCAAGCGTGATTCCACCTCTTCTGAAACTTAGAGTATTTTGATTATATCCTTCCTGACACTTAAGAGTGTGCCCAAGTTGTCACTATATAGATGCCTGTCCTGCTAGGTTATAAGCTCCCCTCATGGTGTTGAGCACAGGATTAGTATTCAGCAAGGATTTTATGAAGGAACGCATGAATACATAAAGAAATGAATAAATAAAAACAGTGAACATTCTGTTGCCCCTCATCCTGGGCATCCAACCTCTCAGCCACTCAAAGCGACAGCACGAAGTGGAAAAGCTTTCCACCAGTGGTTGGGGAGAAGAGAGAGGCAGTAGATGCAAAGTAAGCCAAGAGGATCCCTCTGTCTAGAAAGGCCAAGGCCAAGGGAGAACTGATAGACTTCACTTCAGCCTTCCTTTTAAGAAAAACAACACTAATTTTTACCAAGCACTCGCTATGTGCTGGCACTGTGAAAAGTGATTTATAGGCACTATTTCATTTAATTTAATCCACCAGCAGCCTATGAGATTGGACTACATATTTCCTTTATTTTATAAGTGAGGATACTACGGTTCAGAAGAGTTAACAAACTTATTTAGGGTCACAGAGCTTGGAAGTGTCAGAGCTGGGACTGAGACCCAGTCCTGTCAGATTCCAAGCCATTCTTTTAATCCTATGTCAAGCTATATGAGACATGGCTGTCTGTCCCAATAAGTGGTAGGGTCCTGGCATACAGGAGCCATGATGTATTTATTTCTGCTCCCCCTGCAGAGCCTACACCATGCCTGTTATGTCCTGAAGGCTCCAAGTATAACTGGCTGCAAAACAAATCAAAAAGAAGTTTTGTTTTTTTGGGTTTTTTTTGAGACAGAGCCTCAAGCTGTCACCCTGGGTAGAGTGCTGTGGCATCACAGCTCACAGCAATCTTCAATTCCTGGGCTCAAGCGAGTCTCCTGCCTCTGCTTCCCAAGTAGCTGTGACTACAGGCGCCTACCACAACACCTGGCCATTTTTTGGTTGCAGCCATCATTGTTGTTTGGCGGGCCTGGGCTGGATTCGAACCCGCCAGCTCTGGTGTACGTGGCTGGTGCCTTAGCCCGTTGAGCCACAGGCGCCAAGCCCAAAAAGAAGTTTTTTATCCTGAGAAGATGGAGTACACATATTTTGCTCTTTCCAATGAGTACAACTAAAAACTCTGGAGGTTATAAAACAAATATAAGAAGACTCTGAAATGTAGACAGAAGGCAGACCAGCTAGAGACCTTGAAACCCAAGGAATGACCAGGTGGTGAGTTTCCTGGGTTTTCTTTTTGCCTCACCTCATGTATTTCTGATGGATTTGGATTGAGGATGAGGCTAAAGAAGCCAGCAACCTGGAAACATCAGATACAGAACAACAACAGAAAAAGAAAAAAAATCCCAAAAGCTTCCTCTCTCTAACCAAAAGACTAGTGAACAAGCAGCCTCAAAAGACAACTTTTAGGCTCAGCGCCCATAGCTCAGTGAGTAGGGTGCTGACCACATACACCAGATCTGGCAGGTTTGAGCCTGGCCTGGGCCTGCTAAACAACAATGACAACTGCAACCCAAAAATAGCCAGGCATCATGGCAGGCGCCTGTAGTCCCAGCTACTCCGGAGGAGGCTGAGACAAGAGAATCACTTAAGCCCAAGAGTTTGAGGTTGCTGTGAGCTATGATGTCACTGCACTCTACCGAGAGCAAAATAGCGAGACTCTGTCTCAAAAACCAAAACTAAAACAAAACAAAAAAGACAACTTTTAGACAATAACTGCTCTACTCCAGGCAACCACCACAGAAAACCTATAGCCCTACCCCTACCCAAGCCAGCAAAGACCATGTAGTGAGCCTTAACTTCTATCTTCACCAGACTGTAATGAGACATCCAGCTCCCTGCTGGGTAGTCAGAGAAGGCCAGCAGGAAGCTTATATGTTCATCTCTGCTGGTGGTAACAAGCAGTCAGTGGAGAAGCTTGGGCTCCACCCCAACCCAGAAATAATGAAGTGCCCCTTCCTCTTTACATCAAGGTGGTAGTGTCAGAGGAAACCTAGTGGAGAGTCAGGAATTTTACTCATACTCCCCCTGATGTCAATGGAGGCCATGTGGGTAGCAGTAACAAAGTACTTCTACCATTCACAGCCAGGGCAGTTTGGTGGAGGCCTATGGGGAGCTGCAACTCCCACCTCATCCAGCAGTGATGAGGAGGGAGGCCAAATGCAGACTCTGGACTCCAACTTCACTTTGCAGTGACAAGATCTCCCCCCTTCCCCATGATCTACCCCCTTCACCTGCTAAAGGAGTGCAGAGGAGCCCACCTGAAAAAGAAAGTTTAAATACGATCAAGAATCTCATCAGATATCCATAATGTCTAAGTTTCAATCAAAAATCACTCATCATATCAAGAATCAGGAAGATGTCAAAATGAATGAAAAAAAGACAACCAATAGATGCCAGCTGTTAGAATTATCTGACAAATATTTTAAAGCAACCATCACAAAAATGCTTTAAAAACAATTATGAACAAACTTGAAACAATGAAAAAATAGAAAATTTTAGTAAATAAATAGAATATATAAAGAAGAAATAATGGAAAGTATGAAAAGGAAAATGTAATAACAGAAGTAAAAATGTCAGTGGATGGCCTCAAAAGAAGAATGGAAAGGAAAGAGGAAAGAATCAGTAAACTGGAAGATAGAATAATAGAAATTACCCAATGAGGACAAAAAAGAAAATACACTAAAAATTTGGGCTGGGCACAGTGGCTCACACTTATAATCCTAGCACTCTGGAAGGCTGAAGCAGGTGGATTGCTTGAGGTCACAGGTTTGAGACCAGCCTGAGCAAGAGTGAGACCCCTGTCTCTAAAAATATAGCTGGGTGTTGTGGCCGGTGCCTATAGTCCCAGCCACTCAGGAGGCTGAGGCAAGAGAATCGCTTAAGCCCAAGAGTTTGAGTTGGCTGTGAGCTATGATGCCATGGCACTCTACTGAGGGCAACATAGTGAGACTCTGTCTCAAAAAAATTAAAAATAAAATAAATAAAAATAAAAATACACTATGGGAATGTAATAAAAGATCTAATATTTGTGTCATTGGAGTTCTAGAAGGAAAGGAAAAGGAGTGCAGGGCTAAAAAAGTACTCAAAGAAAGAATGGTCAAAGATCCCTAAATGTGGTAAAAGATATAAACCTAAAGATTTAAGAAGCTAAGTGAACCCAAAACCATATAAACTCAAATCCACACCAAGAACAAAGCCAAACTTCTGGACAATGAAGATAAAGAAAACTCTTGAAAGCAGTGAGAGAGAAAAGAAAAATGACATCTTAATTATAGGGGAAAACAATTTGAATGACAGTGGATTTCTCCTTGAAACCATAGAGGCCAAAGGAAATGGTGCATAATTTTCTTTTCTTTTCTTTTCTTTTCTTTTGTTTTTTTTTTTTTTTTTGAGACAGAGTCTCACCTTATCACCCTTGGTAGAATGCCATGGCATCTTAGCTCACAGCAACCTCAAACTCTTGTGCTCAAGCGATCTTCTTGCCTCAGTTTTTTCTATTTTTAATAGAGATGGGGTTTTGATCTTGCTCAAGCTGGTCTTGAACCCGTGAACTCAGGCTGGTCTTGAACCCATGAACTCAGGCAATCCACCCGCTTCAGCCTCCCAGAGTGCTAGGATTATAGGCATGAGCCACTACATCCACCTTGGTGTATGTTTTTCTGAAAGAAAAGAACTGTCAGCCTAAAACATCTAGTGAAAACATTTTTCAGAAATGAAGTGGAGAGACCCACTTTGGAAGATAGTTTGGTAGTTTTTTAGAAAACTGAGCCACTGCTAGCAATCACATTCTTTATTTACCCAAAGGAGCTGAAAACTAATGTCCACATGAGAACCTGCATCAAATGTTTATAGCAGCTTTGTTATAGTTGCCAAAACTTGGAATTAAGTAAGATGTCTTTCAGTGGGTGAGTCAATAACTGTGGTACATAGACAATGGAATGTTATTCTGCACTAAAGAGAAATAAGGTATCTAGACACGAAAAGATAGGAAGAAAACTTAAATACATATTACTAAGTGAAAGAAGTCAATCTGAAAAACACTATACTGTAAAATTCCAACTACATGGCATTCCAGAAAAGAGAAATCTATGGAGAACATAAAAAGATTATTAGCTACCAAAGGTAGGGAAAAGGGATAAATAGGTAGAGCACAGGATTTTTAGAGCAATGACAATACATTTTATAATACTATAATGGTATATACCTTTCGTTGTACATTTATTTCAACCTATAGAACATACAACACCAAGCATGAACCCTAACGTAAATGATGGATTTTGGGTGATAATGATATGCAGTGCAGGTTCATCAATTATAAAGAGGGAAAACTAATAGAATGCATCACTAGCAGACTTGCCCTTAAAAAAAGGCTACAGGGAGTTTTCTAAAAAAAAAAAAAAGAACCTTAGAACATCAGGAAAGATGAAACAACACAGTAAGAAAAAGTATGGTCTGTAGCTCAATGAGTAGGGCACCAGTCACATACACTGAGGCTGGAGGATTTGAGCCTGGCCCAGGCCTGCTAAACAACAATGACAGCTGCAACCAAAAAAATAGCCAGGCGTTGTGGCAGGCGCCTGTAGTCCCAGCCACTCAGGAGGCTGAAGCAAGAAAATTGCTTAAGCCCAAGAGTTTGAGGTTGCTGTGAGCTATGATACTACAGCACTCTACCAAGGGCAACATAATGAGACTCTGTCTCAAAAAAAAAGTATGATAAATACAATAAGCTTTCTTTCTTCTCTTCTATTTTCTAAAGTGTGTGTGTTTGTTACAACAAAAATAACACTGTTGTATGTAGATGCAATACTTAAAATGATAATATTGTAAAGGGGTGAAGAGAAAGAAATGTAAAGGAAGATAAAGTTTCTTTTTTGTTTTTGAGACAGGGTCTTACTCTGTTGCCCAAGCTAGAGTGCAGTGGTGTAATTACAACTCATTGTAGCCTTGAACTCCTGGGGTCAAACAATTCTCCTGCCTCAGCCTCCTCAGGAGGCTGGCACTATAGGCAAGTGCCACCATTCCCAATTTTTTTCTTTTAACTTTTTCTAGTGTCAGCAGTCTTACTATATTGTCCAGGCTGGTCTCAAACTCTTGGCTTTAAGCAGTCCTCCATCCTTAGCCTCCCAAAGTGCTGAGATTATTGGCATGAGCCACTGTGCCTGGCCTGGAAGATAAAATTTCTACACTGGTAGAAAAGATTGACCTGATAAAATTATGATGACTAATAGACTGTGGTAAGTTACATATATATAAGGTGATACCTAAAGACACCACTTAAAAACCTATACAAAGAGATGTACTCCAAAACACTATCGAAAAATAAAAAATAAAAAGAACTCTAAAAAATGTTTAAGTAACACACAAAATGGCAGGGAAAGGAAAAATGGAAAACAGAAAGAACAAATAAAAAAATAAAATGATAGGCTTAGGCCTTAACACATCAATAATTACATTAAATGTAAATGGTCTATATATAAAAATGAAAAAACAAATTGGCAAAATTGATTAATATTCATGACCCAATTATATGCTGTCCATTTGAAGTGAATTTATCATTATGAAATATAATGAGGGAGGCACCTGTGGCTCAGTGAGTAGGGCGCTGGCCCCATATACCAAGGATGGCGGGTTCAAACCCAGCCCCAGCCAAACTGTAATAAAAAATATATATATAGCCTGGCATTGTGGCAGGCACCTGTAGTCCCAGCTACTCAGGAGGCTGAGGCAAGAGAATTGCCTAAGCCCAGGAGCTAAAGGTTGCTATGAGCTGTGTTGCAACGGCACTCTACCAAGGGCAACAAAGTGAGACTCTGTCTCTAAATAAAAAAAAAAGAAAGAAAGAAAGAATAATGATACAGGCAGATGGAAAGCAAAAGGATGAAAAACGATAAATCATGTAAATGTTAATCAAATGAAGGCAAGGATAGCTACATTAATATCAGACAGAGTAGACTTCAGAGCAAAAAACATTACAAGACACAGAAAGGGACATCACATCATGATAAAAGTGTCAATCCACCAAGAAGACATAACAATCCTAAATGTCTATAAACCAAGCAAAGAGCTACAAAATATGTGAAGCAAAACCTGATAGAACTAAAAGAAAAGAAGACAAATACACAATTACAGTTGAAGACATCAATACCCCTCTCAACAACTGATGGAACGACTAGACAGAAAACCAAAAGAACTCAACAATACCATCAACCAAAAGGATCTAATTGAAATATATAGAGCATTCCATTCAACGATAGTAAAGTGCCCATAGGACATACAGCAAGTTAGACCATATCCTGGGTCATTAAACAAACCCAACAAATTTAAAATAATTGAAATCATATGAAGTGTGTTTTCTGACCACAAATAAAATTTTGAAAAATGGAATTGACAACAGAACAGTAATAGGAAAAATCTTCAAACACTTAGAAACAAAATGACATATTTATAAATAATCCATGGGTCAAAGAGGGTGTCACAAAGGAAATAAAAAGATACACTGAACTGTATAAAAATGATTATAAAACTTATCAGAATTTGTGGGTCACATTTAATGCAGTGGTGACAAAAATTTATAGCACTAAAGTCATGCATTAGAAAAAAATAAAATCTCAAATCACTAATTTTAGCTTCTACATCAAGAATTTAGAAAAAGAAGAGCAAAATAAACCTAAAGCAAATAAAGTATAGAAATAATAAAGACGAGCATAAGTCA
Organism: Perodicticus potto; assembly: GCA_963574655.1. Taxonomy (NCBI): domain Eukaryota; kingdom Metazoa; phylum Chordata; class Mammalia; order Primates; family Lorisidae; genus Perodicticus; species Perodicticus potto. The sequence continues at coordinate 18,036 of CAUYRH010098003.1, forward strand.
ATGAAATTTGAAGCAGAAAAATAACAGAGAAAATCAGTGAAACAGAGAGCTGGTTCCTTGAAAGGTCAATAAAATTGACAATCCTTTAACAAAACTGACAGAGAGGCTCGGCGCCTGTGGCTCAACGGGCTAAGGCGCCAGCCACGTACACCTGAGCTGGTGGGTTCGAATCCAGCCCAGGCCACCAAACAACAATGACAGCTGCAACCAAAAAAAAAACAAAAAATGGCTGGGCATTGTGGCGGGTGCTTGTAGTCCCAGCTACTTGGGAGGCAGAGGCAGGAGACTCACTTGAGCCCAGGAATTGGAGGTTGCTGTGAGCTGTGATGCCACGGCACTCTATCCAGGGT
>CAUYRH010098004.1:0-34618 GCA_963574655.1 Perodicticus potto
AAGCCAGCCTCGTGGAGATGTTGTTCTCTGAAGATTAAGATTTAATGATGGCAATCATGTCTTGATTTGTGCTAGTATAAAAAAAAAATGCACACTTCCTTTGAATTCATGTTAGCTATAAATATGTGATTATGCTAAAAACTGGTACATGCTTAAAACAATGGAGTGATATTAAAATGCTCATGAACTTTAAAAAAAAAACAAAAGTAAGCAAACTATTAACACCTGTCCTAATAGCACAATGCAACTTGACAATTTGTCAGAAACTTAATTCCCCAAGCCCTTGATCTATCTGCACTATTAGTGAAATTGATGAATGAAAAGAGGAACACAACAGTTAAAGTGTACAGTGTTCTGAAAACAAGGAAAAAATTCTGATTTCAAAATAACTATGTTAACTTCTTCAGAGAATCCGGGTGAGAATTTGGGAGAATACAAAACACGAACCAGGGTTTGGTATATTGAAACTTTTTGTTATTTCTCCCTTTTTAAAGTAGGCATAATCCTCTACTATATTCCATAAACCCTCAATGTTATTAATGTGGGGGGAGGACTCTCTGATATTAGATCTATGCCAATTACAATTTTTCTAAGGAAAAATTAAAAATAAAATTACCCTAGAAAAGCTGAAAAGTGTGGAGAAAAAAAGTTAAATTAAACTTGGATAATTACATGAAACCAAACAAGGTCTCAATTGAGCCACAAGAGCAGTGAGAGAAATAAATTGATGGGATTAAATGATTGAAGGGGGTTAGAACACAGCCTTTCTGTCTCAAGAATGCAGGAAAGAACCTTGGATAAGTTCCTAGAGGAGGACTCAGATGCCACAGCTCAGCTAGCACATAGGGGAGCCCCTTCAGGTCTTACAAGGGGTTCTTTCCACACACCTCCTGTCCTTCTCCTTCTCAGCTATCTCCTTAGTGCTTGTGTTCCCCTAGCCTCACGAGAGATCTCAGGACAAGTCAAGCCAGACACGGTGGGCGTGTGTGAAGACCCACCTGCCCCAGCTGGCTTTTGGCTTTATTCATTGGTAACTGGGGTGTTTGGCCATTGTGGGCAGCTTCTCATGTTATCAGGGTTTCAAGTCCTATAATCGCCTCCTTAGCAATACAATTTCCTGGCCTCTTTGTTGTCCTTAGAGCAGTAGCTCCGAATGTGGGTAATCATCCACATTCTCTAGGAAGGCTTTCACCAACACTCAGATTCCTGGGTTCTGCCCCTCCAACTCTTAAGGAGAGGGTGAAGGTAGGGAGGTGAGGCAGTGACAGCAACTTCTGCTTTTCTTAAAGCAGTAGTCTTGACAGATGCACTATGTGTGCCTTCAGGACCTCAGAGTAAGAAAAGGTCCAGCGGGGGCCTAGAGAGGAAGAATGAATGATGGGGAAGGGATAAAACAACAAGGCAGCCTCCGCTCTGTGGAGACACAGGTAGGACCGGCTTCCTGTGTACGTGAAGCAGGTGCTGTGAGTCCAGGCACACTGTGAAGGCTCTTTTAACTCCAAGTATCTCTCACTAGCATTGTACTGATGCCTGAAATTCCATCATTATGATTTCATTCCTTCCTTAGAGTTGTGTCCTTTGTAAAAATAGCAATACCCAATAGTAACCATTCCCTGAAGAAGCACAAATTCATCTGCTGCTTTTTAATGGGCCTCTTAAAAAAAAAAGCAGATTTATGGAGAGCATTGCATCTCCTGCTTTGGCAGAAGAAAAGGGGGTACAAAACAAAAAGGCTATGACTCAACACGTGGAATTTTGCAACTTGCCCCAGGCTAGTCTCAGGGCAGTGCTTATGAAGCTATTGTGCTTCCGATGTCAGGGATGAGACGGCCCCACAGGAAATGCCAATTTGCATGAGGAAGAACCGTCTGATGATGCGTTGGACTGTCAATGCACCCACATTAGTCTTTGCCATTTGTGACGTGCCTAGTATAGCTTTAGCTCCTGCTACAGTTAATTATTTAATTGATTTCGTGTATCTGTCTGCGTCTGGAAGCTCCTTGAAGGGCAGGAAGAACTCATGATTTCTCTTTCCTCTTCCTGAGCTCCTCGTGCAGCACAGAACAAGTCCAAGGTCCTCAGGACACACTCATTGGCTCACCCTAGCAGCAAGTAACAGTGAGGAGAAACATGTTTACGGCCCTCTCTTTATGACCTTCTACTTCTGATCACTGAACCCTACTTGCCTTTCAAGGTTTTTCTTCTTTCCAGTTAATTGTCCTTCCCAAATTAAGACTCTTTTCTTCAGCAGTCTATTTTTGTGGATTTTGTAAAAAATGTATTGACATGAAATCAGCACTGACTAGGAAAATATCTTTGGATCTCAAATATATTTAAGGGACCTAATGTTTTAGTGATTTTTTTTTTATTTATGGTTAAAAGCAGTCTTTGTAAAGAATGAAACTGGGAAATATTGATCAAAAAGCAAACATTAAAATCATAAAGACTAGTGGTTTAAGAAAAAACAACTAAGGGCTCCTATGCTAAACATTTTGTCTACACTAAACTATCTTATCATTAATCAAAAAACTATACCAAAACTCTTTCTTTTCTTAAAATAATGTGTAATCATTAAACATGGAAGGCAGCTAGGGTGTAGAAAAATCAACAGACTTGTTTGCGTTTACACAAATAGCTAATGCCCGAGGTGGTGCATGGGCATAGACTCAGTTTCCAGATCTTTGAGAATACTTACCTGGTACCTCTCCTATGACAGGAACTAAAAACTTCAGTTCATATCTCTGACTGTCAGGATTCTGAGACATCTAGCCCTTTGTGTGAGCTAAGTTAATCTAGTTTTCCTGTATGTGTTTTAACTTTTCTCTTCCTATAGTAGTATAAAAGCTTGTAAGTGTTTAGTCTCCACCTAATATGACAACTGTTAACACAAAGAAAAGAAATTTGTGTGACTTTATTTCTAGGTGGCCCTTTCCGTTTTTTAAAAAGTAGTCAGCTCTCAACTGTTAAAGTAGGATGATATTGCTCTTTTGCTTATCTTATATAATACTATGTACTTGATTTCTATACCTAGCCCTTTTAGATACTTAAAACATGAAGAATTTGAGGTTTAGGTTAATCGACCATTACTGAGTACCTACAGGGGAGATTAAGTAACTCATACAGGATTGCAGAAATAAGTAATAGAGCTGGAATTTGAACCTCAGTTAGTCTGTCTAAAATCTAAGTTTTTATCCTTTTAATCACAACGATTCTGCCTTATGTAAAGGCCAGTTTTCTGAACAGTTGTAGTATCACAATGTGAAAGGGCAGACTTTCGAATCTACGTGATTCAAATCTACCTAATGACTGTGACAGAATGTAAAACCCATCCTCCCGATAGTCACGCCCCTTGGTCATGTAATGGTCTTGCTTCTCCACTCTTCTGAAGATAGACTGGCTCTCTGACTTGCTCTGACCAATAGAATGTGATGGAAATAAAGATGCCCCAGCTAGACTGCAGATGTTCCGCTGGTTCTTTTGGAATCTGCTGCTACTGTGGGAAAGCGCTGAGGACAGCCTTCTGGATGCTGAGACCTGGAGAGCACCCTTGATTGCTATAGCCAAACAGCCAGCTGAATGCAGGTAAACTGGATGAGCCCAGCTGAGATCAGTGAGCCCGGCCAGATCAGCAGAACCACCTAGCTGTCTGTGGACGCATGAGAAATAGTAAACGATTGTTACTCTAAAGCCACTAAGTGTTGGGGTTTGGCATAGAGCAAATGCTAACTAATACAACTATCAAACAAAACCACTTTGAGCAAGCAGAGAAAATGAAACAAAAGTTAATTTCTAAAAGATGGGCCCCAACATGGAAAAACGTGTTGATGTTAAAAGCAATGTTCAAAAAACCCTTAATTATTTGGCTTAAATGTGCAAAATAAGGGTGCAACGTGTGATCCAGAGAAGAATTTTCAAGGTGCTTCAGTGTGTATAAATTTATGAACGTGAACAATTACAAATTTAATAATCTATATCAAGAAAGCAAAGTCTCTTTAATCTTGGGATTTAATTCATACTGAATCATAAAAAGAATAGTTTGTAAAGAAGTCCTTTGATGAGGTAGAACCTTAGTACTGTATTATGACTTTTACAGAGTTAATATTTTCTTTAAGAAGATATATGGAGACAAGAGAATAGAAACAATGAACTTATTTCTAAAATCCAAGAATCTGTCAAGTCATGAGAGGCTTGCTCTTCTTCAGACAGTTATTCTAATTTACCTTAACCCCAAATTCCTAAGAGATTCTGTGGTTGATGAGCCATTCTGACAGAAGAACTTATATGGGGGTATGTGGCGGCTAGAGTGGGGGAAGAGGACCAGATAGGAAGCACTGGTTTTTTACTGAGACAGAATCTCACTCTGTTGCCCCAGCTAGACTGCAGTGGTGTCATCATAGCTCACTATATCTTCAAATGTTCCTGAGTGCCTGGAATTAGAGTGTGTACCACCTCCCACACTAATTTTTCCTTTCTCCCTCTCTCTCTTTTTTTTTTTTTTTTTGGTAGAGACTGGGCCTCACACTTGCTCAGGCTGGTCTTGAACTCCTGAGCTCCTGAACTCAAACAATCCTCCCATGCTCTGGCCTCCCAAAGCGCTAGGATTTACAGAAAAGCAGAAAGCACTCCTTTTAACAAAACATCCATCATATATGCATTTTTCAGTTCCTCTTCAAACTTGCAGCCAAAACACAAATCTGATAATAGCTCTAGAGATGAACGTCTCTATTACCTAACTATAGTTACTTAGTTTGAAAGTTAAGATCATTATGGAGCCAGTTTGAGAACTATTGATTAATGAAAAAGGCTTATGAATAGGGTGGTATTACACAACGGACAGAGTTCTCAAGCAGGAATCTTTGGCATCAAGGAGTTGTCTAATCTTAAACTACATCACCTAAAATAACAGCTAACATTTCGCGAGTGTTTCATTAGTGCCAAACACTTCCATGCCGTTTACTTGCACCATTTCATTGTGCCCACTATTAATGTGAGGAAACTAAGGGTTATAGAGATATGAATTTGTTGTAATCACACAGTTGTTAAACCAAGGAATCCGACTGGGGAGTCCTAATTCTTACCTATAGTACTAATCGTACTTGACCTTAGCTTCTTGATGTGAAAAGTGAGAACTGGGTGTAAGGCTATCTGTAGCTGGAATTCTAAAATTCTATTACAACGACAGGAGCACCCTCTTCAATGGTTTGTGTACTGGGTACACTGATGAGGATTGGCACCTTTCCCTAAAAACAGCATGCCTCTGGGGTATATGCTGACATTAATCACGATATCTATTCTTTTGTTTCTATATGCAGATACAGAAATGGTGAGGCTGGTTTGGAAAACAAATCTCCTGCCAAGCAGTTGTCCCTGGTGGTTCACCACCTCCCAGAAAAGGGCTGTGTGCCTTTGGGTTTCCTGCAGCTCCTGGTAGAGCAGGCTGTAAGTAAATGTTCGATGAATGCATAAACATTTCACATCCTCTATTGGACAGAGCCTGAAAATGGATAGAATTTTTTTAATGTGTCCTACAAATATTTTAAATATAATATCCTTAGACCATAAGCTCCACAAGGGCAGAGAGAACACAGGCTTTGTTCATTGCCGTATCTTTTGTAGCTTGAACTTGTGCCTTGTATATAGTAACTGCTCAAAGTAAGTGCTGTTCTTATTGTTATCAGATTCCTAAAGTTCTAGTTTCTCCTAAGACAACTAAAATATATGTATTAAAGGCAAGGTCATATATTTGTTTTCTCTTCCCTGTGGTTCTTTCTTCAAATAGCCAATCTAAATTGAGTGCTAGGTGCTACAATGAAAACATTCCTTGTCATTAAAGACACTGGGTCCACTTCAAGAGTTAAATTAGAAACATAAAGAAAACAGTATTAGTGCAACAAACATTTATTGGGTACCTACCTACTATGTGCTAGTGACTGAGTTAGCTACAAAGAACTATGTGTGGCCAACAGTTGCCGGAGAATATTACCAGATGAAGGAGAGGGTGCTATGGGCTGGAAACATAAAAGAATATGTATAAAATAAATGGCATTGGCTCCATGCCTGTAGCTCAGTGGCTAGGGCGCCAGCCACATACACCAGGGCTGGCAGGTTCGAACCCAGTCTGGGCCTGCTAAACAACGACAATTACAACAACAACAACAACAAAAAATAGCTGGGCGTTGTGGCAGGAGCCTGTAGTCCTAGCTATTTGGGAAGCTAAGGCAAGAGAATCGCTTAAGCCCAAGAGTTTGAGGTTGCTGTGAGCTGTGATGCCACGGCACTCTACCGAGGGTGACATAGTGAGACTCTGTCTCAAAAAAAAATAATAATAAAAATAAAATAAAATAAATGGCATTAAACTGGTCTAGAACATTAAGCATCATTAAAAGCAGAGAGGAGGATCCTGAATTCCAGACTGTGGCACGCTGGTATGTTGAGATCAATTTTGGGACTTGTAGCAAGGAATCTGTTAGTGATAATGACATATATATTTTTACTGAGAAGAAAAGTATAAATACTGTAAGGTTGGACTGTGATCTGCTATAATCCTTTGAAAACTAATTTAGAAATATCTGTTCAAATTTTAAATACACATATCCTGGACTCAGCAACTCCCCTTTAGGGAATCTATGCTTAGAAAGTGTGCTTGCCATCTGTACGGATATGTAGAAAAAGGTGTTAATTGGAGTCTTGTTTGTAGTGGCAAATATCATGAAACAACCTGAACAGAATCTTGTACAACTGTTTAAAAGAATGAGATCCATATCTGTCGATCTGGTAGGGTTTACTTGTTAGGTAAGCTGCACTGGAATAGGTGTAAGTTGATCCCATTCTTGGGCAGCCCCAGTAGCTCACACCTATAATCTCAGCACTGGGGGAGGCTGAGGCAGGAAGATCTCTTGAGAATAGGAGTTCAAGACCAGCCTGAGCAACACAGCAAAATCCTGTCTCTGCTGTTGCACCCAGTCCAGCTACTTGCGAGGCTAATGTGAGAAGATCTCTTGGGCCCAGTAATTCGAGGTGACAGTGAGCTATAATTGTGCTACTGCACTCTAGCCTGGGTGGCAGAGCAAGACTTCAGTCTCTTGGGAAAAAAAAAAGAGAGAAAGAGAAAGAAAAAGGTCCCATTCTTATATAAAGCCAACAACCCAGAATGCTTCCTGTGCTGTGTAGATTACAGAGAAATGCAGAGGATACAGGAAGGGAGGCAGGCTGGAAGGAAGGAAAGACAGAGAATAGGACAGGTGATGGGAATAAGCTTATTAACATTGGGGGATATAATTTAACATAAGGCACATGTTATTTTTGTAAATTCTCAAGAGGCATTTGCAAAAAAAAATTAATAATAATAAAAGATCCCACTTCACTAACTATGCCTATGATGCTCACTTGAATTCAGACAAGCTTTCTTGGATAAAATCTACTAGGGTAGAGCTGCATGAAATTGCGTATAACCCAAATCCTCCACGGGTTCTGGAGAGTTCGTGCGGCTACCGACACACTTCATCTGGAGTATCAGTCGTGGCAGAAAGAATATGGAGAACCGCTATGCTACTAGCAAGAGAACCACATACGGTTTGTGAACGGGGGATACTGAGGGCAGTGTGCTAGGAGGAGTAATCCGGCAGGCGTCTGCAGAATGGATTAAGAAGGGAAAACCAGGAAAACAATTAGGAGACTACCGATAAGAATAGTAAGAGTTTGGACCAGGGTGTGGCTGGTTTTTTCCTGTTGTGCTGGCTTCTCGGGGAACAGAAACTCAATTCTCTGCCGGCTTCCAGCCTTTGTACTTTAGTCTTAACCCAGTCTCAGGGTCTGTGTGGTCTGAGAAGTGTGTTTCTTATTATCTACTTTAATATTTTAATCTAAATTTCAAAGTAAGGTTTCCTTTCTTTTTAAATGATAAACTAATCAACACTAGTTATATTGTTCCATTGAGAATTTCACTAATTTCTCTGGCTTTGATGTTTGAGGATGCTTCTATCTTTTAAGGCACAGACGCACCAATAGCCGCTCATATGTATATGATACTGTGTTCTCTTTCTGCTAACCTGGTTGACATGACAATACCAACCGCTCTTCCCCCACCCCACTTTAAGATTATCATCTCCTAATTCTCCAGCTATTCGTTATGTGGTGGCTGCTATCTCTGAAAGCTTTCCAGAGCCCTCTCTTTGGTCTTCCCTTCTTTTTTTCCCCAAACACTAACGCTGTTCATTCTTAAATGACCTCATCTGATTTTCTTGCCTTAGCAAATACTGACTTACCTTGCAATTTCTCTTTTCTGTGACTGTCTTTGCCGTCTTAGGTTGAACTCTCCTGAAACTCTCAGTAGAAGAAATAAACTTATCCTACTAACTTTTTGAACTGCTGCTGTCACAACTATGCATAGAATAAGTCAAATCTACAACATAAATAAGTTGAAGAAAGATCATTTAGAAGTTCAGGGAAAAAATAAGACACCGCTCCTCTCTCACAGCATTCAGCAATCACACACACATCTATCTGAAAAATGGGTAAAGAGATTTCTGGTCTGACTTTCTACGTAAGTCAACACAAATGCTCACATTAGACTCATCTGCTAGAATAAACTCAATACTTATGTAAGTGAAAAACATAAAGAAAGAAGCTTCTGCTATGACAGGTTCTATAGGCTTGAGCAAGACCTTAAAAACTAACCAACCAAACAAAACCTTCCAACCCCTTCATTTCTAAGCTTCACCTATTCTAATTTGTTAAGTGGAAAATGTACCAGAATTGTTCTAAAAAGCTGTGAAAGGGAAATCTATTTCATTGTTCTTTATGTAAACTTTCTCTGTGTATCCCTTAAATACCTGTTAGTCTTAGCACGGACCTCCCCTCTGGGGAAGATAACAGGGGCCATCATTCTCCTTAGTGTGATTCACTATCTGCTGACATTTTCCTTTCTCTGGAAGGACTAACATCTTCTTGGTCTGCATGTCAAGTTTTTATTTATTTGGGTACCACATATATTTTTTGAGGTCTCACTGTGTGCCAGACACATTTTTAGGTGCTAAGATACAGGAGTAAGCAAAGCAGACAATATCACGGCTCTCATGGAGCTTACACTGTAGCAGGTGAGCAGACCAAGACATAAACAGTTAGATTATGATGTCTAGGGGAAGGGAACCTTGAATGCACGAGGCTACAACTTCAGGTAGAGTAGCCAGGGTCTCTCACATACTCTGACATTTCAGAGAGACAGAGAGAGAGAACCACATGGGTTATCTGTGGAAAGAACATTCCAGGCAAAAATTCCTCAGATTTGGGATCATTAACTGGAATATCTAGAAAGAGGCCATTTCTCCTAGAAAGTAAGGCGATATTCTTAAGCCACAAGAAAGAAAAGGAGTCTCATTTATGCCTAGGGTACATACCCGGAGGTTACAGGGAAAACAGTTTTCTCCTGGTATCGTATGTTTGAAGGACAGTAGGTACATATTACTTTCCGCCCACAGTAACTAAAGGTCTCCAGTTGGCTCATTCCTAACTAATCAGTCCTCATCTAGTCAACTCATTCTTTCCATCTTTTTCTTCCTTTGCCTTAGATTCCTTGTTACCCCTCTTCTTATTCCAAATAGCTGAATCAATTCTTATTTCCCCTTTATCCACACACTTTCCTCTACAAAGTTTTAGTGATGCCTTCCCGAGAATGAGCTTGAGATCCTTCAGGGGCACATTTGAGAATGCATATTGGGAAGAGGGGGAAACGGGTACAAAGATCGCTAGATCGCTTTCTCTGTGGGGCGGGGGATAATCTTCACCTCTGTATGCCCAGAACCTAGCTTGATAAATGCGTATTGCTGCAAGCAACTGGAAGGACCTTTGAGATCATCTAGTTAACCTCCCACTCCACCCATCTCAAGAATTCCTTTCCTAGAACATGTTTTTGTAGCTCTTCCACCCATAAACACAATAATGTAAGCTGCTTACATATTTCCCAGTGTCCATACAGAAACACTTACAGTTATACAAAAATTAAATTTACCCAGTCATCAGAATGGAAATTCAGAATTTTCAATTTCTTTTTTTTCCTGTGTTTCTAACTTTTCCCTCTAGCTTCCTTATTTACCCCCTACAGCACTGTAAAGCTCTGTTCAATGACATGATCAGTACCAGGGCCACCCATCTTGAATATACTGAATTAGAAATTACTTCACCTAGTCTTCTTTCCTTTCTTTTAAAAGGATTTCTTCTTATTAATAGATTGCATTAAAAATTTAGTACCAGAAATTGCACTAACATTGGCCCATGATACGCACTTAAGGATAGAAGCTGCCTGCTATCTTTATTTGCTACCTAATAGAAAAATCTAGTAGCTTCCCAGCTAACAAAACAAACTAGGAGAGTCAAGACTAACAAAACACAGTAAAAAACAAACAAATAAATAAACAAGGAACCCCAGCTGACAATTAAAAGAACATTTCCCCTGCTAGGATGACTCTTTACCCACTTTTCTTAGCTATATAAAACTTATCTCTTAGGGGAAAAATAATAAATATTCAAGAAAAAAGTTAGTTTCTAGCGTAAAGTTCTTATGCAGGCAGTTCTCACAAAGAAATCCTCTCTTAAGAATTTCAGTACTGGGCCTGTGCGGTAGCTCACGCCTGTCTGTAATCCTAGCACTCTTGGGGGTTGAAGCAAAAGGATTGCTTGAGCTCAGGAGTTCAAGACCAGCCCAAGCACAGATACAGGAGTAAGCAAAGCAGAAAAATAGAAAAACTAGCCAGGCGTTGTGGAGGCACCTATAGTCCCAGCTACTCAGGAGACTAAGGCAAGAGCCCAAGAATATGAGGATGCTGTGAGCTATAACACCATAGCAGTGAGCTATAACACCATAGCACTCTACCCAGAGGAATAGAGTAAGACTCTGTCTCAAAAAAAAAAAAAAGTATATCTTATTTTTAATACCACTGCACGCATCTTCATGATTTCAAAGGCCAGGATCCATTCTAATGCTTGCATTTTATAAATAGTAAACATGACTAAATTTAGAAAATAGCATTAACAACTAAAATTCACTTAATTTTTTAAACTACTGTCAGTAAGAGCAGAAATTTTCCTTTTAGGATATGAGGACTAAAAGTAGAAAATCAAATATATGAATTTTATATTGCAGCTGTAACTCTCTGTTAAGTGATTTTATGGGTATAAATCATTTTAGTACACTTGGGTTGTTCTTGCCATGACTGTCAGATATTATTCCCTGACAATGAGGAACTGGAATGGGAAATTAACATTGTATTTACTTTATATTTGCTATCACCAAACGTCCTTCAAGTCAAACAAGTCAAAGGCCAAGGCAGGAGGACCACCTTACTTAATCATAAAATACATACTAATGGGAAAAAATCAGGCTTGGAGTTGAGAGTAATCTCTATTTTTTTTGTGCCATCTCAAGAAAAGAGTATATATAAGCTGTTAGCATAAAGTCCTTTTTTATATGGAGAGAGGGTCGTCTTCTGTTTCTCCAGCTAAAGTGCCATGGTGTCATCATATCTAATTGCAGCCTCAAACTCCTGGGGCTCAGGCGATCCTCCTGCCTCAGCCTCCTTAGTAGCTGGGACAACAGGCACCTGCCACCTCACCTTGCTAATTTTTCTATTTTTAATAGAGACAGGGTCTCCCTCTTGCTAGGGATGCTCTTAAACTCTTAAGCTTAGGAGATCCTCCCGCCTCGGCCTTTCAAAGTGTTAGGATTACTGGCATCAGCCACCATACTCAGCCTTAAAGTTCTTTAATAACTTAACGAAAACACAAATTTTTTTCTTTTTTTTTTTTTTTGAGACAGAGTCTCACTTTGTCATCCTCAGTAGAGTGCTATGGCACCACAGCTCACAGCAACCTCAAACTCTTGGGCTCAAGTGATCCTCTTGCCTCAGCCTCCTGAGTAGCTAGGACTACAGGTACCTGCTACAATGCTGGGCTATTTTTAGAGATGAGGTCTTTCTCTGGTTCAGGCTGGTCTCCAACTCATGATGAGCTCAGGTGATCCACCCACCTCAGCCCCCGAGAGTGCTACGATTAAAGGCGTGAGCCACCGCACTGGGCCTCAAAAACATAAATTAGAGGGCGGCGCCTGTGGCTCCAGGAGTGGGGCACCAGTCCCATATACCAGGGGTGGTGGGTTCAAGCCCAGCCCCAGCCAAAACTGCAAAAAAAACAAAAAACAAAAAACAAAAATCCCAAATTAGAACTTAACCACCAGGCCTCCAAGTAGTCACCTGGAAGCGATGACTTATTCTGGGCATGTTCAAACAAAATTAAACACTTTCTGTAGAAACACCTATATGTGTTCTTTTGAATACCCCCAATGAAAACAAAATGTTATAATTTGAGAAAGGATTAAATTTCTAAATATCTGGAAATGCTTAAATCATTTGGACTCACACAAATAAGGTAAGTGATCAAACTAAGCAATAAATACACTTTCTGATGAATCAAGAACATTTTAGATATTTCTACGGAATAATGAATCCAATTTTCTTTTATGACTTACAAGGTGGCTCTGAAGGCAGCGTCACACGAGGAGTAATACACGCAGCCTCCCAAGGTGGAGGCTTAGAAATAAAAAAGCCATTCGGGATTTCTCTTTAAAACAACAACAACAACAACTACAACAATGACGATAATTTATTTTGTCCTTCATAAACCCAGCTGGATTCCAAATGACTAATTTCACACGTTCTAATTACAATTTTTAAAGTTTTTGTCTAAGAAAGCTATGTTTTACATTGGTATGTTTACAAATTTAAACTGCCATTTAACTTATTTCTATATTTGATTCTATTATACCTAAAAAACAGACTTATAGGGAGGTGCCTGTGGCTCAGGGGGTAGGGCGCTGGCCCCATATATGGAAGGTGGCAGGTTCAAACTCGGCCCCAGCCAAACTGCAACAACAACAGAAAATAACTGGGCATTGTGGCGGGTGCCTGTAGTCCCAGCTACTCGGGAGGCTGAGAGAGAATCACCTAAGCCCAAGAGCTGGGGCTTGCTGTGAGCTGTGACGCCATTGCACTCTACAAAGTGAGACTCTGTCTCAAAAAAAAAAAAAAAACAAGAAAAAAAACCAGACTTATACCTTTGGTTTAATCCATCAAATTTATTTTGCTAAAGTTCAATTATGTGATCAATAAAAAAGTTAGTGAGTGTAGTTAAGTAAGTTTCATAATCTTCCCAAATTTATACACTTAGTATAAAATTTGACATTCAATATACTCAAAAGCTCTTTTTCCGCACATCTTTGCTAAATAGAAGATATGTGAAAACAATTTAAAGCTGATCATTTCATTTGCTTTTTCAGGCAAATAAAAGTGTCTTAATGAAGAAGAATCTTTTTACATTTGATTTTATAAGAATACCGCACAATAAAAAACAGCAGAGAAAGGACATTCCACCATTTACATTTATTAATTAAAAGATAACAATGTTGAAGTTAACAAATATGGCTGTCAAAATGAGATTGTACACCTGATGTAATAAAATCCATTGAAAAGCTTTGTTGAAAGAGCTACCAAAAGCCAAAACTGAAAAACAAAAACATCAAAATAAAGATAATTATCTTGACATTTTCAAAGACTTTTACTATGGTAGTTCTTATGAAAACCAGTGGCCCTTCAAGGATTGCGCACAGTAGGCACTAAGAGATTTTTAGTGCTCGATAATAGGAAATACCAAGTATGTCATAACATACTTAGCCAATGAGGGTCATTCTGGTTTGAGCTGAGTGTACTTGGCTGAGTTTAAAAAATTCCACCTTGCATGTTTATAATGCTTTTTAATGTTCAAAGTAAACACACATGCACTAATTCTGTCAGGCAAAAATGTTCTCACTTTTTTTAGAGAAGTAGAAACTGACAAAACCAACCAGTACAAATACAAAGAGAGGCTTGATAGTATTTCTTCTGTATATAGTGTTTAAAAGTTCAGTGTTGACAAATAAACATTATTAAAGAACCATGAAGCCTGAGCAAGAACAAGACCCTGTCTCTACAAAACACAGAAAAATTAGTGGGGCATGGTGCCACACCCTTTAGTCCCAGCTGCTTGGGAGGCTGAGGCAGGAGGATCACTTATTTGAGGTTGCTGTGACCTAGGATGATGTCACTACCCTCTAGCCTGGGCAATAGAGCAAGACCATGGTCTCAAAAAAAGAACCATGAGGAATTTCTAATACCAAGTATTAAACATTTCCCTTCAGATCAGCATTAAGTTTTCCAGGCTATTCTTTCCTCTTTTCCTTTTTAAATGTCTCAAGTTTTCCTACCTGTAAAATTAAGGTAAATAATATCTGCCTTCTGTCCTAGATGAATGTTGACAAAATCAGAAACCTAGTACAAAAACTAGAATAAAAACTTTCATAGAGTAAAGAGATTTCAATGAGATGAATGCGTGCAAAGTGCTTAGTACAGTGCTACCACATAATGAGTGCTCAATCATTATTAGGGAAAAAATAGTAACAAAACATATAGGGAAGACACTGTATACTTTAAAAATATAAAAGTGTCAAAGTAACTTATGTTTATAAAACATCTGACTAGTTTACATTATATCAATCAACTATTTGTTTCATATCTCCAGAAGAAACCTAGATGCTTAGAAAAGCCTGCTGGGAAGCTGAGATTTATTCAACTTGGCTACATCACTAATTAGTTCTGCAGTCTTTCCCTAAACACTTTCTATGGGTTTCAACTTCTCATCTTGAAGTTGATGAACTTTCAAGTCCTTTTATGCTCTAATCTAAAAATCATTATACTTAACACATAAAGCAAGCTCTCAGAGCCCTCCCTCTCAGGCTCTAACAATAGCAATAGTTAACATTTTCTTTTTTTTATGTATCACTAGCTACATTATTTTAAATCCTTATCTTATAAAAATACTAAATCTGGGCTTATTCTTTGTCTTCTTTTGATAATGTACAAAGAAAATGTCAAAGAACCAACTTTTGTGTATCATTCTCTACCCTAATCTATTTCACTTATCAAATTGATAGGTTAACGGGCTTACAGAATTTTGGAAATCTATTTCACTTATCAAATTGATAGGTTAACGGGCTTACAGAATTTCGGCTTACACACATTTTGAGAGCAATTCAGCCATAGGTACGAAGAAAATATTCTTTATTCCAAAATACCTAATTATCCAAGATTACAGATCGTCTCCCCTCAGCACCAGAACCCAGGTGTTGGATTTTTATTATAATTTAGTGTTTTTCCACTATTTCTATTATGGATAACTACCTCAAATTGTTTGAAAGGGATCTGAGGGTTACAAAAGACAAAGGACAAAGCACCAAATCATGCAATTCGAACTATGTTAAAATTAAGGGAGCCCCAATAATTACAAAACATTAAAACAACCCCAAAGACAACATAATGTAAAACAGTGTCCAAAACAAACTGGTCGAGCTTTACTGTTTAACATGTGACAGTCATGAGGTCATAAGTCATAGCATTGCTCCAACCATCATGAAATAATAAATCATATATTAAACTGTATGTCATTTCACAACAGATTTCAAAATTTGGCTATCAAATATACTTTCATAATAGCCCAGGCTAAAATATTAGTATGGACAATTATGAAATCAACTAGAATAAAGGCTAATTTTATTATAAAAATAAGTTAACACACTACAACAAACTGTATGTCTTAAATGCTGCACAGTTAAGCTGAACTTTCAAGTTATTAGTTACAAAAATAAAAATGCAAAGACACTGTGTAAAACATCTAAAACTAATCATACCATTAAAACTTTTTCTCCCCTTTTCTATTTTTGATATCCTTTGGTATGAATGAAAAATATCTAATATAAGAGGTACTTTCACTAACCTTGCATTATAGACACAATTAATCTTATTGAAACTTGCTAAAGAGAAAAAAATATTTTAAAGCACTCAGGGTTACTTTTTACTCTGAGAAAAGTATGTTAAGCGTGTAGCTCTGCCAGGATAAGTCATCAATATTTAAATTGGCCCAGAGATAAAATTAGGGGATGACACATTTTCATTCAAAATAATTGGATTAAGGACTATATTGCAATATAAATAGTTAAATGACTGTCTAGAACTTGCAGAACCCCATAATTTATTCTGCAGATATACAATTAAGAATTTAATTTTCCTAATATTCCAACAGAAAAATACAGAATTCATGGAAGCACATTACCAAAGAAAAGAGTTGTTCACCACAGTTGACAAGGTAGGTAAGGCACACTGTGAAATAGGAAATGGTTGTATCAGAAGACACCACTTCAATTGCCTTCAAGTTATTAGATTTCCAGTAATTAAACAGAAGTTCGTATTTGTTAAGTTTATAAGTTTTATCTTCATGGGTAGTTCAAATTAAGTTCATGTTTGTCCCATTTTTAAATAACCATTTTTATAAATAAAATTTTAAATAAAAATGGGACAAACATGAACTTCACCTTAGCTAAAATAATCAAAAAGGAAGTAAAATATGCATTACATCCTTTTCTGGTAATAAAGCATAGCAAGAGGTGGCGCCCATTTGGCTCAAGCCACATACACCGAGGCTAGCCTGGCCTGGGCCTGCTAAGCAACAAATGCAACCAAAAAACAGCCCAGCCTTGTGGCAGACACCTGTGCTCCCAGCTACTCAGGAGTCTGAGGCAAGAGAATCACTTAAGCCCAAGACTTTGAGGTTGCTGTGAGCTGTGATGTCACAGCGCTCTACTGAGGTACCGAGGGTGACACAGTGAGACTCTGTCTCAAAAAAAAAAAAAGAAAAGAAAATAACAAGAGATGACATAACTCCACACATAAACAATTAGGAACATAACCCACAACTACATATTTTTAGATTTCCACCTCATGAAAGAAATTAAATTGAAATCCTGGTGGTTCGGTCCCTTATATAATGTACACATACATAGCCCTAAATTTCCCTCTTCTTAAACCTCTGAATTCATGACAATTGATCCAAATTGTTGATTTTCAGACTGTTCTTAATATGCCTAAAACTTAATCTCTACCATTCCAGACTCTGTCGGCTCCTTCTCCTTCCCGCCTCCCCCATTAATTCTCAGACACCACCGGGAACCATCTATTTAGAGACGCTTGTGATGGCATTGAGGAATAAAGAAAGCAACACGTCAAAATTAGGTGTTTGGGGGGTGAAGCAAACTGTCAGCAACTAATTTTGAAAGGCTATACAATTATATTTCTTTCTTGATATGTACAAATTTTAAAATCATCATCACAAGTCATACTGTAATCTCGGTTAGCATAGAAATAATCTTAGAAAGGAAGAAAATGTTCAACGCATCTTTTCTTTTTTAAAGAGGAAGTTCTCCGTAGGAATATTTTTATTTACTTGTAAAATACAAAACCTAAGTAGAATATACCAGAAGAAAAGGAGAGCACTTGGTTTTCTGAAGCTACAGACATGAAGAGCGCATGAGGTTTAAAAACCCATCCGTCAAGGTCAATAAGCAATTGATTTTTTTTTTCACTTATAGCTTAATACAACAATATATTTCTTGGAAACTCTTTATGCAGCAAGATCCACCAATTTATATTTTCCATGACTAATAAGGGAAGCAAGTGCCCATTAATTTAGCAAATACCTGTAAATACTTCATTACACAATTACTCTTGATGAAAATGTTACCAGGATGTCCCCAGAAGGGTAAACATTATATTCAGCACAAACCTATTTCCCCTATTTAATTTGTTCAGATAAATGTAGTGCATGAGAACTCAATGATGATTAAAATTAGGTATAATCCTTAAAATAAAAAAATACATGTTTTAAGATGTATACCCCAGACCTATTCTAAACTTAATGTAAATTAAGATTGCCTAACATAACTGGGCTATTTCAACTATGTGCAGGCCAGAATAGATTAAGACTTATATAACTAACCAATTAATGCAGATACTCTGTCTTTTGCATTAGGCACAAACTAAAATAAACTCTTTTGATCCAACTGCTCCTTCCCTAAAATCTAAAAAGGTCCCTAAAGTGATCTCTACCCACATACCAATTTCAAGATTAATACAATTTGCATTTAACCTATATTTGATGCAAGGTTATTACATATTTCAGAATAAGCTTTTCACAAAAATGTAGAAGCATTCAATAATATATTGAAAGTGGTCAGACTAAAATATCTGTAACACAGACAAAATAAAAATAGCATTATAAATTTAAATTATCTTGCCAATTATGAAAATATAAGGGGACTAGCCAAAGAAACATCATAAGAAGTGATTTCAATAAAATCTGACCACATGCTAGTCACACATTTCTGTATTAGTCATTTAACACTAAATTAACACACCTGACTACACAGTGTTTTAAAAGTTTCCTTTACTGATCATGCAGCCATAACAAAGTATAGATACTTAAAAAAAGATTCTTACCATAAAGATAAAAATAAGTAAATAAATATAGACTCCCAAAGAAAATCTCCTTCAACCTTCAAAAATCACTTAATTAAATGAAAATAAGAAATAGTAAGCTTTAAAGACATGGAAACATCCATTGCCAGAACCTTTAGAAGGAAAGGAAACGTAAAAGGTAGAATGGAAAGAAAGTATCCATTCAAAAGGGAGTAAATCATTGTCAAAACAAAAATTAAAAATCTCTTTAGGTTTTCTGAGAAAACATTCAACATGATGTTAGTCAGAAAAATAAGAAAGGGACAGAATTTGCCTCACTCTGTGTTTGTCCAGGTCTTCAGTTGCATTAATTTTATAAAATTAGACACAGATGTGTTTAATGAGAGACACTGAAAACTACATAAATTTCAGTAGCTTCCTGAAGCACCAATCATCAAAGCTCTAGACTCCACCTAGGACTGAACTGACAAGTTCATCCTGCATCACTTTCTCTTCAGTAATCCCACCCTTCAGCAAACAGACTTTTTAAACGCTAAAATTTCTATATAATCCTAATAAAATCTCTAATTCCACGTAAAACCATTTCCTTTTCTCTATTTCTTTTCGGCTGAAGAAAAGAAAATGCTAAAGTAAAACAATGTTGAAGATCAAATTAGGCAAAAATATGCCCTCTTTGATGTTGTAAGTTTATGCTAACCTTAATTGAATTTCAGTATTTAAAAAAGCATAAAGTTAGAATGTCGAGTTAATTGTACTTAAAAATGGACTGAGCATCAGTAAGCTTTCCATTGTTTTACTGTCAATAAATTTAAACCCTAAAAAAAAAAGTGCTTTACCACAACATTCATAATTTTACAATTTACTGGGACAGCTCTCGGTGTTGGTGCATGTTGACACATCTGAAGAAATTGCCTCGCCTTCTTAGCCAGAGAATAAGGTGAGTTTTTTTTTTTGTTTGTTTGTTTTTTTTAAGCATTCTCATAAAAAGCAATTTCAAGTTACATTTTAAAAAGTCAAATTATAATTTATGCATTTTTTTTAATTTAAAAAGAATTCAAGTGACGTTATCAGTGGCATTTAATACTTTTACATCTAAAGTCAGAAAGTCAGTAATCAATCAAGTTGTGGTCTCAACGTGTTCATTTATTTGCTGATCACTCAGGATCATTGATTACAGCTTCTGTTTGGCTAGAATCATGTAACATATAGAGAAGAGAAAGCAACCAATTTTTAGTTATATCAAGGCTGCTGTTTGGAAAAAATACACTAATTCAATGATGGTTTAAAAAGAAACATTGTTTCAATTTATTTGGGTGAAGCTTCCTTCAGGATAAATCATAGTTCCCAGGGTTAAGTTAATGACTAAAGGTAAAAAATTTTCAAACATTAACAGATGATCCCATATAAGGTATTAGGCCTTTTTGTTAGGTAGGACACAGACTATTGATCATAATTCCAAATCACACACTGGCATAAAAATAATAATTTCATTGGATATAAAAGAACTTATAAAGAGCCACATCATCACTTCACCTTCCTCCGTAAGGTTGTTATGAGGCACGCCATATGTCAGAGGGGAGTGCAAAAGTTAAAGTATTAAAATCATCTTTAATGATTTAGGGTAACTATGTTCATTTACGACTCCGTATCCTAGATTTTACAGGGTTTAATGACAGTTCACAGTGAATGAGAATTAAGTTTTGTTCCATGCCTTTTTTTAACAGTAAGGAAAATGAAAACAATGACATGGTGTCTATCAGAACAAAACGCATTAATAATCCCTAAGAGTTTCCTAAAATGTAGTATCTTTCTTTGTACCAGTTTTGTTTTATAAATCAATGTAATGGTACCCTAAGATGGCTTAATCAAATGGACCATACTTAACTGTTAAGAAAACAAGCACATGAATTCCATTGCCAAAAATCTGAGTCTGAAAAATTTAAAACGCAGCATGTCTTTCAATATTAAAACACAACAGCTAATACAATAAGAAACGTCTCTAATCTCCTTACTGAAAACGTTTTAAATCTTCAGTTCAGAAAGACAATAATAAAAAATGGTGTTCTTCTAAGATAATTATTATTTAAATAATAGATTAGTAGGAAGTTTGCGTTAAGACAAGAACGGAGGTTTTTTTTTTCTTTTGATAATAACTAAGCCTTTTAGAAGAATAGGACATAGCCTAAATCCACATCTAAATTTTTTCCCTAAAAAGAAAAGGTTCCTATGTAAAGAGGATAAAAAAAAGAAATACCTCAGTGTAAAATACCTTTCACAGAAAAAGTATTTTAAAGAGTTTAATCTCAGTGACAGACATCACTAACATTTAAGAAAAAACCTGAAATGGTTACATACAAATAAATCACTATGTGATTTCCCCCCCCCAAAAAAAAGCACCACTGGTGACAATGATCTCTTGTCACTCGCTACAACCCACATTTTTCTGTTTTCCTCACACTTAAAAAGGATAGACAGTCTAGCGCTTATCTGAATTGGGGATGGGGGGAGTAAGGTAAAGAACTTAACCTCTGCCAACAGAGATAACTAAATTTAGAATTTTTTCTGTTCATCCATTGTAACGGACCTTGATGAGGTCAGACAGAAATGTCAGTATACTTAACAACAACTGAGTAAAAAGAAGAGAGGAACCAGACGACGACTGAGAATTGAATCTTAACAATTTTGGCCATCAGTTATCTACTGTAGAACTTACAGGAACATCTGAAAGTAAAATTTTGTTTGGCACCATGTGGCCACTAATTTCTTTCCTACAAAGACTTATCGGAGGGCACAACTTGTCTGTTTCCAATTGGGAACCCTGAGAGCAAGACCTGCGTCTCATACTAAGGTCTGGTTCACTGTTCACCACACGGCTGCAGCCATCTCAGAACTCAAAATTCTTCCACAGAAGGCTCAGTTTGAAGAACAGGATTCTTGTCAGTTCTCCCCATTTTTAACCCTTGAATCTCAAACCAACACTTCACAGATGTCAAATGCAGCAATACAACTTCTAATTATGTAATTAAAAGTATTTTTTATTATAATGTACGAGCACAGTCTAAAACAGCTAAGTGAAAATACACAAAAATGTGTTATCACATTATACTCACTTGAATTTATGCAATGTATACTTCAGATATCTGTTAATGAGCAATATTATTTTAAAGTTTTTAAATGAGATCTTCACTACTGGCTAAGGGGATACTGAATGCCACTAGGTAAGGGAAAAGCCTGAAGTGATTATGTATAAATTACATTGTCTACAATGTCTACGTTCAAAAGACCACTTTAACTTACTCATGAAAAAGCACATGCATCTTTGGAGAACACATACAAAAAATGTTTCGTATCTATTGGCCCATCTTAAATGTATCATTTTTAAGAAACAGAAAAGTATTAATCTTACCTTGAATAGCCGTTAGAAAAAGCCGATCGACCAGGGAAGCTCAAAGTCCCCAAGGGAGTCAAGGTGTCATCTCCAGATCCTTGGCACCTATTCCAATTTTCGGAACCGACAGGAATTGGTGGAATGACATTAAAAATAGGCTTCTGATCCTGCTGTTGAGAAAGGGCTGCTGTATTCATGTCATAGTGGTACATCTGTCCTCCAGACGTACTCACACCATGAACAGAAATGGCAGACGTTTTATTACCAATTATGTTTGCCCCAGAAAAGTTTGCCTGACAGTAAACTGGGCCTAATTTTTCCTGCTTAATTACACCAGGGGTGCAGAGTTCAATGAAATCTTCTTTTTCTGTTTTCACTTGGGGCAGTGGTACACTGTTAGGGTTTGATAAGATCAGATCTCCATTATCCTTAATTTTAGGCTTAGTGTCTGGTAAAATGAGAGGCTTACAGTCCTCATTCGAGTTTCCTTCCAAAAGGAATGGATCATCTTCTCCCTCCAAAGGAGAAAGCAAACAGTTTTCATCTATTAACAGATCTGATCTCCATGGACTCTCATTCGTCTCTTTACCTGGGGATCCAGAAGAAAACTCCAAATCTTGCAAAATGTCCAAGGTGCTTTGGTCTGTGGCATACAACTTCACATTGCCACCATTGGTGCCAGTCTGGCCCTTCAGATTTTGCTGTTCTGAAACTGTATCAGAGAGAGTTTTTTGACAGTCCTTCTCCGTGGGGGCAGAAGCAGCAGCTGATGCTGAACTCTTGGGGTCCTCAGGAACACTGGTCGACCTACTGAGGTTTGCAATGCTTTCTTCCAGAAGCCGAAAGTCTGTTTCCCCAGAGGAAAGGCTGATTTGGCCCTGCTGTGGAAATCCCAGGTCATTTCCCATCACTTTTGTTTCAGGCTCTCCCATATACAGTCCCATTGAGAGTGAAACTGCTTTGGACAGATCTGGCTGCTGGACATTGCTTACTGAACCCTTTGGAAAATCAACCAAAAGTCTTTGCTGCTTGGAGTCTGATTGAGAAGGAATAGCCAGTGAGGGTGAAGATGCAGAAACCTTCACAGTAGCTCCTCC
This sequence comes from Perodicticus potto, assembly GCA_963574655.1. Taxonomy (NCBI): domain Eukaryota; kingdom Metazoa; phylum Chordata; class Mammalia; order Primates; family Lorisidae; genus Perodicticus; species Perodicticus potto. Next base: position 22,872 of record CAUYRH010098004.1, read on the forward strand.
TCTTAGGGTTTTATAGAAATCCATCACATTTCCCCTCTCCTGACTGAGCACACTGCTGGGGACTTCTTCTCTACTGGGAGGAGTTAATGATTCTTTGGAGTCCATAAGTTAATATCAGCTACAAAAAAAGGGGGGGGAACATAGTGAGCTCTAAAGTCACATTATCACTGTGATCCAATTATAAGAGACAGCCTGTTAAATGAACCTTTTAGTTAATTCCGAATCAAATTCTTTGTTATCAGAAGAGTAGTTTCTATCCTCCAGAATAAAAAGCCACGTCCCCTGCTTCCATTCAGCATGCCACATTTAAAAGTACAATGTAGTCCATTTGCACAGCTGAGGATGAAATTGGTCTCAACTAAGCTGGGCTATTCATCCTGCCACTCACTGGACTCATAGCTTTGTTAATTACAGACATTATAATTCATTACGTCTGATTATTCTAAAGGTTCAAGTTGTGTCAAAGTATTTAATTTTTTAAAAAGTGTGATCATTAAAATTCCTACCTCTTTTCAATAGAGGCTGTTTGCTTTTCTAAGAACCAATACATATAACATTTTATAAATACTATACTAGAATTCTCAACCCCCAATTACTTCCAAATTCCCCTCCTACCAGCTACTCACATAGGCAGCCCTTTCAGTACAACCTATTGGTGAACGACGCACATTTTATTTGAAAAATAAACAATGCTGATCTGCTGATCTTCTAACAGGCTGGGAAAAGGCTCTTATTTTTAACCCATATTCCTGACTTTGCTATGACCGTCTGACAGTGCCTACCTTCAAATTTTGGAGGTATGAAATGACATACATTGTATATAGGACACCTAAAATTTAAATTTAAAAAATAATAGAATGTGTAGTAACTTCTCACCACAATTTTAGCTTATTTAAATTTACCTTAAATATCGCTGTCTAATCCTTAGCATAACTCACAATAACATCCACATTAACCAGCATTTTTTTTTATTGGTTGAGCTGCTCAGTATAAAATACTTTTATTTATTTATTACTATAAGTTCTTTCCTTTCCAAATACTCTAGTACTCAAACACAGAAAACCCCAGAACTGTAAAATTACATTTACATAAGTCAAAGTAAAACAGTATCCAGTAAAATGCTCAGAATCATTCTCTGCGCTAACTCTTCACCTATCCCATTTCGGAGCCTATTCTCAAGAGAATTAGGTTGCTAGTATATCGTTAAAAATCGGGATGTTTTAAGAGACCGGCAAAGATTCTGACAAGCACATTTGGGATATTATAGTCAAATGTCACCCAATAAAAGGAAACTCTTCCAATATGGTAACATTAAAAAGCATAAATGTCACTGGCCCTCACCGAAAGGTGAATGATGAAGGTGGACAGAGGGGTGGGGAAACTATCACTACCAGTCTTGAGGGTAAACTGCTTATCTCCCCACTCTCCACTGTTTATCTGACAGCGATCTCTAAACACAAGGTATCAAATGGAGACTAATGAATTTCCACGCCGCTTTTTTGACAGCTGCCTTCAAACCCGAAACCAAAACAATACTTCGTAAAACGAAACGCTCCCTCGGGCGACATTATCCCCCAGTTTAGCAAATAACCCTGCCACTCTAATGGGCCCCAATGAACCATGCCAAGGGGTCTTAAGTAGTATTACAAGGCTGCAATTATCAAGTCTGCAACCTCAAACGTCAAACCAGCACTTGGTAAAAATCGCAGCACCAAACTCTTTCGGTCAGGGAGTGTCTTTTTCTAAAAGGGGCGACTTAACGTCAGGCTCGAAATGATGCCAAACGCTAAAACAACAACAACAACAACAACAAACCCTTGGGGTGGGGGGGAAGAAAAAAAGTGCGAGGTTAGAAAAGAAATGTGCCCAGACCTGTTGAGTTCTCCCTCCGACACGCCCACTTCTACCAGATAACGCCAGCCCCGGCCGAAGTCTCCGCGTCGCAGACTGTCACCCCTGCGTGTGCCACTCACACACCCCACACGCCCGCCAGGAGCGAGGCGCGCGGCAGCCCCGACAGCAGCCCCGAACGCGCTCGGGCGCGCCGGGGTGGAGTGAAACATTCGGGCGCCGAGACTTCAGACGCGCTTAGCGTTCACCAGAAAAAATGGTTGTCAGGGTGGCCCCCGGGGGCGGGGGGAGAAAGGCGACTTTGGGGAAAAAGAAGAGACCAGGGTTCCCGCCTGGAAACGAGGGGCTTGAAACGCCCCCGGCTGCTCGCAAGGCTCCCCGGGCAGTCCGAGCTCAGGTTCCTCCCCCTCGGCTCCGCTGGGGGGACGGCAGCGGAGGGAGAGGAAGAGGCCAGCGCTGTCACCCGCGCGCTGCCCTTTCGTCACCGTCACCCGGCCCTCGCCACCCCCAACCCCCACTCCCGGAGGCTAATAAAAGTTTGCAGGCTCCCGCCGCGGCCCCCGACTCGGCCTGCGGTGCCCACGGCACCTCGGGGGAGCGAGCCCCAGCCTCTTACCTCTGCCAGCGGCGCCGCTCACCCGCCGCCGTCCGCAGCTCCCACCGCAGCCGAGATAAACAACTTAGCGTGTGAAAGCAGGAGGAGCAGGAGGGAAATATTTTTTTCTAAAAAAAGGAAGTAAACAGCCGCCCCCCTCTCCATGGGGGGAGGGGAGAGCCCCTATTTAAGAAAGTCTCCCATTTCCCAACTGACAGGCCAGCCCTCCGCCCTGCTCCCTTCCCGCTCCGCAGGTCCGGGCTCCCGGGCGCGCGTCCCCTGTCCCGGCGTTTCGGCCGCTCCGGTTGCCGCGTCTCCTTCCACCCACTGAATCCGTCCCCGACGGGCGGGCGGTGACTCGACTCGGGCTCCAGTCACAGACACGAGCTCGCAAAATGGAGGAGGCGGCGGCGGCGGAGGGCAGGGAGCGCGGAGCAGCGAAAGGGCAGCCCGGCCTGGGCGAGCGAGCGGGACCGAGCGGGGGGCGGGCGGAGGCGGCGCCACGGCGCGCACACACTCGCACACACGCGCTCCCACTCCACCCCCGGCCGCTCCCCGCCCCAGGGGCCGCGCGGCGGCCGCGGGGAACGGTGCAACCTGTTGGCGACGCTTGGCAACTGCAGGGGCGCCCGCAACCCCCGCCCTCGCGCCCTCCGCGCGGGCCCCGCCACCCGGGTCCCGACGGCGCCTGTAGGTCCGCGACCCTAGGCATTGCCGCCCGCTAGGCGCGCTGGGCTTCTCCTCGCCCCCTACCCCAGAAGAAAGAAAGTGAGGCGGCGGCGGGGGCCGACCTGGTCTCTTTGGGGCGCTTTGGAGAGGAAGACCGAGTTCCTCTAGTTTCTCTTCTCGCAGGCTGCTTCCCGCCCCCGCCCAGCTCCGCGGCTCAGGACCCACTCCAGAGCTCGCCCTATCCCTCGGCGGCAACCTCTGCCAGCGCCCCTGCGGGTGACAACGCGCGGACTAGGACAGCCGGGGCGCTGCCTGCGATGGTCCGCGCCGCCGCCCCAAGGCCGAGTTGCGTGAAGTGTGTCACTTCAAAAGGGACTACAGGGTTGCACGGAAACGGTGCCGCAACGTCTCGGCCGATCTTGGGGGCTGGTCGGCCAGACACGCCCTCTGGGGAAGCTTAAGGGAGTGGAGGGTAGAGGTGGGGGTCAGCGCATACGTACTCTGGGCCCGGGGGGAGTCGCGTGCTGGCAGGTCCCCCACCCCCGCATCGTCTGGGCGGCCCGATCCGCAGCCGTCGCCGCCGCGCTCTTGCACCCGGAGAGAAGTTGCAAAGCAGAACCCACCCTCCCCCGCGCTCCGACCGCCCCCCACCCTCTTCCCTCGAGTCGGCTAGGCGGCGGCGACGGCAGAAGGAGGAGCCGCCTGCCAAGTTTAACCCCCACCCCTCCTTCACTCCCTCCCAGCGCGCTCACACTCGAAGGAAGTTGCACGCCAAATGCAAAACCTCCAGCGAGCTGGATTTCTTTGCACTTCTTTATTATGATTCAGAAAGCAGGGGACGACAGGCCTAGAAGCAAGTTGCAGGAGACCCAGTAAGTTGCTGGCGAAGAGCGTCCTTCCCTCACCGCAAACTCCTGACCTCCCTTTCCACCCCCACCAAGGAGGACCTCCAAGTTCCCGGTGAGGCCCCTTCCCCGAATCTTGACAGTTGTAACCCTGGACTCAAATCATCGCTCACCCTATCGCGTTCGTCGGACCCCTGCCCCTCCAAATAAAACAAAACACACGCAGCTTTAAAATGTCAGCGTTAAACTCTCTCCAGCTGTTTGCTTCGTGCCTCCCCCCAAGTCCGAGGGGAACACGTGGCCCATCCCCAAAGAGAGGAGTGGGGCGTGGGGAGAGGGGTGACCGCGTGGGCTGCCCCCGCCCCAGCCACCTTCCCCAGCTCGCCGCGTCCGGAAGGCTTGGGCGATCCCGGGACGGAGCCTCCTACCTTGTGCGGCACTTACTATGATTTTTGTGACTCGGGGAAAGGTTGTGCGGTGTTGGTTTAGGGTTTGGGGAGGTAACTTTTGAGCCCCCACAGGTGACAGCTCTTGCCAGCTGCTGACAGGGGCGGGGGCTGCCGCTGCTCCACCTAGTCCCTGCCCCGGGGCTCGGCGGCAGCCACTCGCGCTCCTCCCGCGGCGCTCGCTCTCTGACGGGAGCCGCCTCCACCCTGACATCTAGTAGACGATTGGGGAAACGCGTGCCGGAAGCCTTCCGCCGCCATCTTGGTAGAGGACGGTGACGCCAGGCCGGCCCCGCGGCCACCATCTTGGCAGAGTTTCTCGGTTGCTGGGTATCCTAAATTGCCCTTTGTTGGGTCTGAAGGATAAACGCTGCCCTAGGCATAGTCAGATCTGAAAGGAAAGAATTGGGTTTTCAGTAACCCCCTTGTCCGGAGATGATCTGCGGCCGGCCCCCGGCGGGGAAATTCTGAAGCCGCCATCTTGGCAAAGGAAGGGAAGTTCGCTGCCTGGCAAAGAAAGAAGGTGCCAATGCCTAAGCCAACGTAGAACCTTAGGCGAGAAGAATTTTTATGAAGAGCGCTGATCACCTGTCTATTGACAAAACTCCCTTCTGGATCCAGAAGAGAGGCTCCTCATCTATCTCTTGGCACAAGTCAACCAGAAGGCCCTTGCTATGGTGGACGCTGTGAGACTCCGGGGACGCTACTTTGCCTACTTGCAAGTTTTTCTGACTTCTGAGCATTAGAATCAGATGTCTCGCATGGATTCGATTCCTAAACTACCAGTAGTTTCATGGGAAAAAAAATCAAGACCCAACCCTACAATAATTTGGTACATTTGTAGAAGTGAGTTAGATAGTTATGCAAATAGTTGTCCTTGTACATCTGCTTAAAAGAACTAAGAATTCTGTTTACATATATAGGTATACCTACAATTATCTAGTAGATAACTTTTTCCTGTACCATCAACCTATTTCACAGCTGAAATTCTGCTCTGAGAAAAGAATCCACCTCATTTCTCACTCTCATATGCACCCAAATGCTAAGTGATTGATAGGTACCCTTTGCTTTAGATAATTTATGATTTTGCAAGAGTTCTCATTAACATTCTTTACTCATGTTTTCCTGCATATCCAGCAAATCTTAATATGGAGGAATACTCATAGTTTTAAAAATTAAAATGTCATTGAAAACATTGAGAATAAATATGCAATTTTTTGGGCAACGCCTGTGGCTCAAAGGAGTAGGGTGCTGGCCCCATATGCCATAGGTTCAAAACCAGCCCCAGCCCAAAACTGCAAAATAAAATAAAATAAAAGTAAATAAATTTAAAAAATGCAATTTTCCTAAATATTTTCTTTAGTGATATGCCTGTTAATTTTTGAATTTGATAGAGAAGAGTTTCCATTCTTTAGTCTTTCACATAAACTGTAAATTAATTAACTCATCTCTTTTTAAGAATGGTAAGAATAGATATGATTTATGGCCCACATTTGACATTTACAGCTAACAGTTGAATGAGATGTTATTTGATTTTGCAATATGAAAAAACTGAGGTTTACAGAGGTTGATGCTTGTGTACATTAACACAGCTCCTAAATATTGAGGATGAAATTAGACAATAATAAAGAGGTTTTCCTCATTGATCTCATAATTTCCATGAAGCAGTATCTCAATCCCATCATAGACTTACAATAAATGCTTATGGTTTTTAATTCAAGAGGTACTATCCAGTGTACTAGAAAGGACATGAGATTCTCATTGTAACAATAACACAGATCTAACAAGTGTTAACGTTTATGGAGCATCTACTGTCCAGCAAGCACTACCAAAAGTGTTTTATGCCCAGTGTCTGAAGTCTTTAGGTATAACATTTACTAATCTGTAACTCTGGAAAGTTATAATTACAAGATAAGAAATAAGATGAATCGCTGTCTGAGGGGAATGAACGAAGGTGAGGTATTCAAACTCTGTCTGATCTGATCTGTCTTGTTGAGGGCAGTTACTACTGCTCCTGGAACAAAGCCTACTATGTAGTAGGCACTCAGTGGATATTTACAGGGTTGTGATAACATTGATTCAATGAGTCGACTAAATACAGTATTTTTACTAGGTCATTGTGGTGGTCAAATGAATTAATAAAAAGTGTGCTAATACTACTCAGGATCATCATTTTTTGTTGTCTTGGGTTTAAACATCTGAGTTTTACCCCCCTTTAAAAAATTATTAACAGTTCAGATCCATTATTGTATGTTCCTATAGAACCCTGTACATGTATGTTACTTGAGTAGCACATTACAGTGACAGTTTATTACTTGTATATGCATTTATTTAAATTTCTGTCTCCCCCACTAGAACACAAGCTCTGTGAAAGCAGGTACTAAGCTTGTTTGTTCACCACTGTGTCAGCAGTGCATAGTGGTGTTTGTTGAATAAATGGGTATAATCTTAGGAACTGTGTCCTAAGGCCAAGAAAATCTTGAGCTTGAACAGTGACCAATCACCTTTTTAAACACATTTATATAGCAATGTATTATCCAAGGGAGTTTTCTCCATCTGTTCATCTCTTTTATGATCTCCATTTTTCTCTAAAATGATACAAGCTGCACAGCCAAATTATCCCTGCAAAACATCAGTTAAATCATGCCATGATTGATTATTCAAGTACATGTATATATTCCAGTATTACCTAGATCCCAACTTTAAGTCTGCCACGTGTATTTAAGACTATTGCCTTTTACCTGCCCCTTTGTAAGAAGATGAAGCCACCTACCTGATATGATTGAACTGTATATTAGACTGTTTATGCTGCTATAAAAGAATACCTGAGGGTGGGTAAATATAAAGAAAAGAGATTTGGCCAAGTGAAGTGGCTCATACCTGTAATCCCAGTGCTTTGGGAGGCCAAGGCAGGAGGATCCCTTGAGGCTAGGAGTTTGAGGTCCCCTCTTTACAAAAAAATCATGAAATTAGCCAGCCACAATGGCACACGCATGTAGTTATAGTTATTTGGGAGGATAAGGTGGGAGAATCACAAGAAGACCAGAATTTGAGGTTACAGTGAGTTAGGACCATTCCATTTTTCCAGCCTAGAGAACAATGGAATGGACATTGTGTAATGTAATGCACATTACAGTAATAGTTTATTACTTGTATATGTATTTAAAGTGTGTGTATTTAGCTCATGGGTCTGCAGGCTGTACAAGAATTCTGGTGCCAGCTTATGATTCTGGTAAGGGCTTCAAGCTGCTTCCACTCAGTGGTGGAAGGCAAAGGGAAGCCAGCTTGTGCAAATCACTTGGTGGGAGGGGAAGCAGGGGAAGAAGGTGTCCGGCTCTTTTTTTTTAACAGCTCTCTAGAAAACTAATAGAGTGAGAACCACTCATTACCACAAGGATGACACTGAGCCATTATGAGGGGTCTGCTCACATAACCCAAACCTCTTTCCCTAGGCTCCACTTCTAACATTGGGGACCAAATTTCAACATGCGATTTGCAGGGGACGAACATCTAAACTATTATATAATCAGTCCTATATTTAGTTAAATTAAAAAGTCAGTTAAAGCAGGGAAATTGTAAAAAAGATAAGTTGTATACATTACACTTTTTGCAACCTAAACTCTATAATTAAACATTTATTTATTAATTTTTGGTGATGGTCTGAACCTTTCATGAGTCCACTGAGAGTGGCTCACGTGAGCCCATGATGTTAGTCTATGTCTTTTTTTAGCACACGAATAAATTATACCTATAGTTCATTGGCATGTCATACCAGTTAAAAGCCAGATTATCTGAGCCAAATACGTCTCCACCAGTAAGAGAAATGTAACTTTGGGCAATCTCCCTAAATCTCTGTCCCTCGGTGTCCATTATCTGTAAAATGGAAATAATAATGGTAGTAAATTATTATAAAGGTTAAACAAGTTTCTACAATGAATAGTATTAAAAACTCATAACTGAAAATAAATTAGATTGTGAAAAGCTTAAAAAAAAGGAAAAGACTAAACAAGTTTGATACATGTGACATACTTAGACTAATTCTTGAGACATAGTAAGTGTTCAGTCATTGTTAGCAATTATTGTTAATCTGTAGTAGTACTATTTTCCTTAGGTTTTTTTTTTAATGGAGCAAGAAATTGGAGGCATCCCTTATCTAAAATGCTTAGAACTAGAAGGTTTTGGATCTTAGATGTTTTTCTGATTTTGTAGTATTTGCATACATATTGTGAGATGTCTTGGGAATGGAACCGGATCTAAACCAGAAGTTCATTTATGTTTCACTTACACCTTCTACATATAGCCTGAAGGTAATTTCATCAATATTTTAAATATCTTTGGGCATGAAACAAAGTTTTTGCTAAGTACTTAAATTGTGGAATTTTCCACTTGAGACATTATATCAGTGCTTAATAAGTTTTGGATTTTGGAGCATTGAAGATTTTAGATTTTCAAATTAGGGATTTTCAATGTATACTTACAAAATAATGTCAGTGCAGATTTCTAAATTTTTATGATTCTTCCCTCCTTGCCCCCACTCCAGTCTTTTTAAGTTATGTTATTAATACATTCACTTTACTAGACTGCAATTGTTTATAAGACATCTTTCCCCTTAGATTTTATAAAACAATAATTATTTTTCATACTTCATAGTTAATTAAATTAAGAAATTACAATAACAAGGAACAAATGGCATAAACATGTCTGGGGAAGAAAACTCAAGGGACAATGGGTGGCTCAAGTGGTAGGAGCAGAATTGTGTGTAGTGCAGGAGGTAAACTTGGCTCCAGAGTTCAGCACCTCCTGGGCTTCAATCTGTATGTTTTCCAGGGACACTAGAGAACTTGGATTAACTGGGGTAAAAGTGCTGAGTAGTGCATGTCAAGAAATTCTGTTACACTGCGTCATACACCACATTCATTTCCACCTCTATGGTTGTTTATCACATGTATTTCCTCTTACACAAGGACACTTCCTAGTGACTTATTTTCCTGGAGTCCATGATTCTTTGTCATAAGTCCTGTTTCCAATTATTCTTTTCCTCTACCCTCCAAACTTTAAATCTAGACTAGGCACAGTGGCTCACCTCTGTAATCTCAGCATTCTGGGAGTCTGAGGCAGGCAGAATTCCTGAGCTCAGGAGTTCAAGACCAGCCTGAGCTAGAGTGACACCTAGTCTCTGAAATAGCTGGGCATTGTGACAGGTGCCTGTAGTCTCAGCTACTTGAGAGGCTGAGGCAGGAGGATTGCTTGCATCCAGGAGTTAGAGGTTGCTATGAACTATGACGCCATGGTACTCTACCAAGGGTGACAGAGTGACCAGCCTGAGCTAGAGTGACACCCGGTTTCTAAAATAGCCGGGCATTGTGGCCGGTGCCTGTAGTCTCAGCTACTTGGGAGGCTGGGAAAGGAGGATTGCTTGCATACAGGAGTTAGAGGTTGCTGTGAGCTATGATGCCACAGCACTCTACCAAGGGCAACAACAAAACAAACAAACAAAAACTTTAAATCTATAATACTAAGTGAAAATTGGAATCAAATATATTTTTATTGTGTGTATGTATTATCCTGAATGTGTTAATTTATAGTAAGCCCGCACAAACAACTTTTGCGGATTAGAAGACTCTACTTTAAAAAAGTAATTCCTGCACCTATCATATCTATTAGGTGCCTAGTTAAAATACTATTTTGACTTTGGGAAATATTTCTCTTCTTGTTTAACTTTATAAGGTAAGAGGTTCAAGGGAACCCAGCTGAGCTTTTGAGCGACCCATCTCTGTCTGCTTTGATGTTTGTATTTTACACCAGACGTGCCTGTTACAAATAATTCACACCAGTACAGCAAGTTCTTAATCATAATGAATTCTTAATCTTTGGTATTTCTCTCTGTAATTGGAATTAACATTCCCACTCAGACTGGGAAATGCTAAATTGTCACTAGCCTCCCTGGTGTTTTGTTGTTTCTCAGGTTTTCAATTATTTCATTAATAGCAACCTAAAATATCACAATTTGTGCTCATATGCATGAAATGCCCTATGGATGTCCTGATTAAGTCCATATTCTTTGTGCTAAGCAATATCTGATTCAAGGATGAGTTAAATATCAGCAGATAAATGAGGGAAATGTTGTCATAAGCAAGATCCTAATGTTTTTAATGTTTGGAGACACTAGAACAATCACCCTGAATAATTGTAACGAGCTACGTACTTTGTTTTCATTCGTGGCATTTGTGGCTCTCCATTATGTCATTAGCCTTCTTCCTTTTCTGATTTAATCTCCTTTTCTGTCCCATGTTTCCTTGGTGGAGGGTGTTTCAATCTGCTCCATTTCTTTGTGGAATCTCTTGGGTCATTTTTGGAAACCCGCATTTCCATTTTGATTTTTATGTCTTATTTATTTAGTAGGTCACGCAGGGCTTTGTTTTGTTTTGTTTTAAGCTAACTTAAAACCCCTGGGGTTTATAAGACCAAAACATCTTTGGCATAGGACCCTTTAACAAGATGTGAATGTACCTCCTATCAAACTTTAAAGTGCTACAAATGACATTTGTTCTAATTTTCAAAAATTTTATCAGTGTTAGTCAGTTAAATTTTCTCTAGTTTCTTGCTGAATGTTCAGTAAGACATGGGTGTGAAATGCTGTTCTGCCATTTTCCTACTTGAACTTGGCCAGTCATTTAGTTTTTCTCAGCCTTATTTTTTTCACTTTGTAAAGAAAGGATTATGATATCTACTCCACCTATCTCACAGGAACCACGTATGGCTCCGATAAGCTGATGCGTTCAAAAGGAGTTTTTGAACACTAAACTTTGTTCAAAAAACATAGAGGAGCTTATAGAATTTTTTCATCATTAGCTCACAACAACAAGAATGACAATTATCACTGCCTCTCTTCACTGATTTCCCAAATAATCAGTGTAACGGGCTATTTAGATTTTAGGCAGCGGCTGGGCGCCTGTGGCTTAACGAACCGGCTAAGGCGCCAGCCACGTACACCTGAGCTGGCGGCTTCGAATCCAGCCTGGGTCTGCCAAACAACAATGACGGCTGCAACCAAAAAATGGCCGGGCGTTGTGGCGGGCGCCTGCAGTCCCAGCTACTTGGGAGGCAGAGGCAAGAGACTCGCTTGAGCCCAGGAATTGGAGGTTGCTGTGTGCTGTGATGCTACAGTGCTCTATCCAGGGTGACAGCTTGAGGCTCTTATCAAAAAAAAAAAAAAAAAAAAAAGAATTTTAGGCAGGGGAGTGACAATTTCAGCATATTAGAGTCAGGTACCTCAGCTTGCAAAAGCTGACTGCTAAATTTTGTCAGTGGGTTGTTCATCATGGTCATTATTAAAAGCTA
>CAUYRH010098007.1:0-10323 GCA_963574655.1 Perodicticus potto
AAGACCTCAAAAAAATAATACTTCATTTTATATGGAATCAGAAAAAACCTCAAATAGCCAAGCCATTATTTAGAAATAAAAACAGAGCAGGAAGAATAACAATACCAGACCTGAGACTGTACTATTAATTGATAGTGATCAAACAGTGTGGTACTGGCACAAAATCTATGTTTTCTGATCAGCAATGTTTTACTGTAGAGCAAAACAGCATGGTTTTACAACAGATAGATATATTTTTGAATTTTAACTTAGCAGTTGAGTGAGATACATTTTTGAATTTTGACTTAGCAATTGAGTGAAATAAATCTAAGTTTTGGTTAGGCTCAAAAAGATTAGTTAACTTGTAAAGCATTCATTCTCTTTGAATTTTACTTATATTGTTCTTAAAATGAGAAAATAATATCTACCACACATAATTTATAATATATATAGTATATTATGTATAAACATAGTATATATATACAATTAAAAATTATCTTTCTCAGAAATTATTTTCGATATCATTGTATATAATACATGATCTGTTTATATATAAGTAAGTAATCAAAGGCTTTAAAATATTAATATGATGACAAATTAAAGACTAATCTAAGTTTAATATGTGTTAAGAATGTGACAGCATACTTCTGGTAACCCCTGATCACAATATTTTACTATTGTAATTTCTTTTAAGAGTTTTGTTTCTAAGAGTTTTATGATTATAGCTCTTTATCTAAACTGTAGTTGGTGATCCATTTTGAGTGTACTTTTCTAAATAACGTGAGGAAGGGTGCAACTTCATTCCTTCATGTGTAGATCTCCACTTGTTCCAGAATCATGTTGAAAGAATATTCTTTTCCAGTTTGCTTCTCTTAATCAAAGATAAATTGACCATAAATGTAATATATACACACATACACATGTATCTCTTTATGTCAGCACCTCACGGTCTTGATTACTGCCTTGATTGGTAGTAAATTTTAAATTATGAGTACTTAAAATTTGTTTTTCTAAGCCTTTTATGGCTACTCACTTTCGTCATTTTAATTATCTTACGGGTTTTGGGCCTGTTTGTCAATTTCCACAAGTAAACTCTATTTTCCAGAGTCCAGTAAATAATACTGCGTTTGGTTAAATGGGGAAAATTGATATTTTAAGTTCTTGGTATAAAAGGTAAAAGGTAGGTCATTTTTATATTATCTTATTGCCATTACGTCCTGAGTATGTATCATGTCTTTTCTTAATTATAATACCTTTACTCCACTGTGTTTAGTGCAATGTTAATTTTCTGTAAATTTAGTATGAAACAGGACACACACAAAAGCACAACAGTAACACAAAGAACTATGGTAACAACTTAAAAGAATCATATGCAAAATCTTAGCTAAAAGAGGAGCAAATGAAGAGATTTAAAAAGTATCTTAGAGAATAAATTGGACATTTTTAGCCATGGTGAAGAGTAATATTCAAAGTGATTAGGAATACATAATATGCATTATCATTATCACCATAATAGCTAACTTTTTACTATTTTACTGATTTTCACAAAAACTGTGAATTAATTACTCTTACTACTTTTGCGTCATAGAAAAAGAATGGACTCTCAGGATGCAACAAATTTGCATAGGTTCAAATAAATAATAAGGCCTGTCCAATATGAGCTTTCATACTCTTAAATATTTAAAATATGTTAAAAATATTTAGATGTCAGTAGGCATTTCTAATAACTTGTATTGCTTGAGTATTAAGTGGATAAAAGGGGGGAAAGATTCTATACATGTCAGTAGAATAGAAGCTACCAAAGATATTTTATCACCCTGTGAAAGTGGCATGATCAAAACTGAATTTTAGGTACAGTGTAGTGCAAAGATTTGAAAAAAAAAAAACCCAAAAAACAGGAGTCTGGAAAAATGGGTAATAGGTTATCCTACAATATAAAGGAAGAGATTTTGAGGCAATGAATATAAGTTTAGCAATAAGGAGTAGAGAAGTTAGATTCCAGTGATATAATCAAGCTTATTAATCTCCTCATGAGGAAGGATGATGACCGGGTTGCAACTTGGATCATAGATTTTTAATGAATTTGTATCAATACGTAAGGATGCATAGTTGCATAGGCCATAGACATTTTCTTTTAAAAAAATCTTCTGATTATATACACTGTTGCTAGGAATGTAATCAATGCACTCTCTATGGAAACCAGTGTGGGAATTTATAAGAACTGAACATTGATGTACCATTCAATATAGCAATTTCACCATGGGATATCACTTGAAGGAAAAAAAATCAATTTTTAAAAAAGCATAAATATAGTCATAAAGTGGCGTAATGGAAAACTAAAAAGAGAGAGGGTAGTTGGAAAGGGAGTGAGCAATAGGTACAATGTATATTATTCTGGTGATGGGTACACTGAAAGCCCAGGCTTCAGCAGTCTACAATTCATCTCTGTAACAAAACAATTTTGATTCCCTAAATAATCTACCTTACAGAAGTGAATATTTAAAAAATGAAAGCACATGTTCAATCAGTGACTTGTGGGCAGTTATGTTCTGTAGCTTTATTTATCATAGATAAAAAAAACTGGAAATAACCCAGATTTTCATTAACAAGTAAATAGATTAAAACATATGATGTCTCCATACCATGGAATACTACTTGGCTATTAATATACTCAAAACCATAGATAATATAAAAAATGATTATAATCCATGGAAAAAATCCAGACCATGATACCTACCCCCAAATAATACATAATGCATTTTTATAGTTACATAAATCCTAGAATAGGTACACTAATCTAAAGTGACAGTAACCCAACAGGTGTCTGGGAATGAGGGTGAGCAAGCAGGGAGGGGGTAGAAAGGGGATTACAAAGGGACATAGGGAAATTTTGATTGGGATAGATGTGTTCATTAACTTAATAGTAGTGATAATTTGTGTGTATACTTATCAAACTGTACCATTTTAATATGTAAATTTATTTTCGTAAAATTTGCATTAAGTTATTGACATAAGTCAATAAGATAATTTGACAGTATCTTGTAAAATGAGGAACACACAACTATCGTCCAAAAATACCACTTCTTTGTCTATTGTTTTTAGGCCTTAAGAGCAAAAACAATAATATGTCAACAGATATTTGAAGTGCTGAGTATGACAATTATCATGACTTGATGATTCTGTAATGTATACCTATATTGAAACATCATATTATGCCTCATAAATATATACATTTTATTTATCAATTTAATATAAAAGCAGAGAAAAATCTATTTTTAATGGGCAAAGATTAGAAGATTGACTTTCTTAGACAAGACTAAGGGTTGTAAATAAACATATTAAAAGGTACTCAACATTATCAGTTACCAGGGAAATGAAATTAAAAGTCAAATATGATATTTATTACCACTAGAATTACATCTGAAAACACTGACTACAGTGAATTTTGGCAAATAAATAAATCACTTAAATCTTACACATTACTTGTGAAGGTGTAAAAGGGTATTATCATTTTGGAAAATATTCTGGCATTTTCCTATAAAGATAAGCTTCTACTTACAATATGATCCAGAAATTCTACTCCTATTTTTTTCTAAAGATAAAATAAAACATATCTCCACCCAGTGACTTGCATTCAGTTATTCATATTAACTTTATTCATAATATCCCCATACTGAACAACAACCCAAAGGTCTGTCAAATGGTGAATGGATAAACTAAGTGTGGTTTATCCACAAATTGTACACTACTTAGCAACAAAATTGAACAAACTAATGACATATGTCATAACTTAGGTAAATCTCAAAAGCTTAACGCTTGCCATCAAAAACTGCATTTATAGAGGGGTGTCTGTGGCTCATTGAGTAGAGCGCCAGCCCCATATACTGAAGGTAGGGGGTTCAAACCCGGCCTCGGCTGAACTGCAAAACAGAAAAATAGCCAGGCGTTGTGGTGGGTGCCTGTTGTCCCAGCTACTCGGGAGGCTGAGGCAAGAGAATCGCCTAAGTCCAGGAGTTGGAGGTTGCTGTGAGCTGTGTGAAGACACAGCACTCTACCAAGGGCAATAAAGTGAGACTCTGTCCCTACAAAAAAAAAAAAAAAAAACCAAAAAACTGCATTTATGTAAAATTCTACAAAGATAGACTATGGGAGAACAAAGGATGATCAGTGATTTCTCAGATTTGTTAGTGAAGGGAAGGAATTGACTACAAAGAGTCTCTAGAAAACTTTGTGGGTTTATAAAAATGTTCTATATCATCATTGTGGTGGGAGTTACTATTTATGTTTGTCCAAATTCATCAAATAATATAAGAATTGGACAAATTTTAATGATATTTTTGTAAATTGATCTCAATAAACTGACAACAAAAATAGTCTTGTGAGAGTCAAATGGCTAATTTCTACTTTTTACAATCTACCAGATTAAAGTTTGATGTCGGCATTCCACATTGTATATCAAATCAGCACATTGTGCCTCATAAATATACACAGTTATGATTAAATAAAAAAATTGCAGTAACAAAAAAAAATTATAACTTTAGAATATATTTTGAATTCCTCAACATTTTGGGGAGCATAGAGGTGAGAAAAGACACTATTTTGTTGCATTCATATATTTCAAGTCACTACAACTTTAGAGCTCATGAAAAGACTTGGGAGCACGGAGCAAGGTTTCCAGTGTTCTTAATCAGGAATTCAGTTTTTCACAGGTAAGTTTGGGAAGATGGGAGAAAGTGAATATCAATTATTACTTAGCCACCATAATAATCCATCTTGGTGCTGGGAAAGTAGAATTATTTCAATTAATATTTAGAGATTTGTTAAATTTAGGAGAGAAAAGAAAAAGTAGATTGTGAAATGACCTGAATTTTTTATGATGTACTTGTGAGACCAGACAGCATAACGGCATAACCCTAATAGGCAATTCAAAGAATTTGCTCTGAATTTTCCATGAGAAATCTGAGCCAGAGTCATATTTCAGAGACATTTATGTGGCAAGCTTCCTTTTGTAGTTTTTAAATTAAATATAATGGAGATATTTTTAATAATTTTATCTTACTATCTTTGCTCCTATCATTGTGAAATTAGGAGGAACAAAAAGTACAGGATTTAATTATTCAGATTGTCTGTTAAAAAAGCCAATTTATTATTTCATTGAGCTTTGTATTTGTGTTTTTAGTTTTAATTTCATATATTTCTGCTCTGATCTTTCTTATTTCATTCCTTCTACAAATTTTGGGTTTGGTTTCTCTTATTTTCCTGGTTCTTTGAAATGCATTGTTAGGTTGTTTATATAAAACATTTTTTCTTTTGTTTGACTTAGGCACCTACAGTTATAAAAATTCCTCTTATTACTACTTTGGCCATATCTGACAGGTGTTGATATATTGTGCATTCATTTTCATTTGTCTCAAGAAACTTTACAATTTCTTTCTTAATCTCTGATTGACTCACTATTAGGAGTATATTGTTTAATTACTACTTGTTTGTATTTTTTTCAACGTTCTTCTTGTTATTGCTTTCTGATTTTATTCCATTGTGGTCAGAGGAAATATGTGGGATGATTTCAATTTTTTTTAATTTTTTTAAGACTTGTGGCCTAACATATATGTGTCCTTGAGAATAATCCGAGAGCTGAGGAGAAGAATATGTATTCTATGCATGTTGGATGAAACATTCTGCAGTTATCTATGATTAAGTCATTTTGGTTTATATGCTATGTTCCATTGTCCATTTTCTTTATGGATAACCAGTCCAATGCTGAAAGTGGAGTGTTGATGTCTCTAATGATTATTGTATTGGGGTTTATCTCTCTCCTTAACTCTGATAATACTTGCTTTATATTATATACCTAGAGTTCATGTATTCGGAATTGTAGTATATCCTCTTGCTGAACTGACTCCTTTATCATTATATAACCTTAAATTGTTTATAGATTTTGTCTTGAAATCTACTTTAGCTGATAAAAGTATAGCTACTCTTTTTATGCGGTTATTTTTATACATTTGTCTTTTAATCTTTCTACTCAAGAGAAAAATGGTTTCTACATTACAATTATAGCAATACAGTTTTCTTCATTTCTGTATTTACTGTAACCAGTGAGTTGTATACCTTCTGACAGTTTTTAATTGTTCATTAACATATTTTTCAGATTGAAGAACTTCTTTTAACATTTCTCATAGGAGAAGTATGGTTTCTTATAAGGGATTTGATGAAATCCATCAGCTATTGAATGTCTGGGAAAATTCTTTATTTCCTCTTCACATTTACAGGATAGTTTTGCAGGGTGGAATATCCTAGAGTAAGTTTTTTTTTCCCTTTAGCACTTTGAATATGTTATGCTACCCTCTCCTGGCCTGTATAAATTCCACTGACAAATCTGCTTCCAGAGGCAACTCCTATATATATCTGTGTGTGCATTTGTGTGCCTCTGTGTGTGTGTATACATATATTATTTTTCTTGCTTTCCTTAGGACTTTTTTTATCCATAATTTTTATGAGCTTGATTATTAAATCCCTTAATGGAATCTTGTTTGGGTTAAATCTGCTTGGTGTTCTATGACCTTTTCGTCCCTGTGAATATTGATATCTTTTTCCAGGTTTGGAAAATTCTTTTATTATTTATTTGAATAAAGTTCTATCACAATTCCTCCCATTCCTCACTTTGAAAACCTTAACGCCTAGATTTTCCCCTTGAGGCTATTTTCTAGATCTTGTAGCTGTAGCTATACTGTAGATTTTGTAGCTCTATTTTCAAATGACTTGGGTTCAAGCTCAGTAATTCTTTCTTCTGGTTGGTCAGTCCTGCAGCTAAAAGACTCATACATTTCCCTGTTTGTCAATTGAATTATTTAGCTCCAGATTTTCTGCTTGATTATTTTTTTATTTCAATTTCTTTGTTAATTTCTCTGATATGATTCTGAACTCCCTCCCTGTGTTGTCATGAATTTCATTGACCTTCCTCAGGACAGCTATTTTGAAGTCTCTGTCTGAAGGGTCACCTATCTCTATCACTATTGGACTGGTCACTGGTACCTTATTTAGGTCATTTGGGGAACTCATGTTTTTATGGATATTCTTTTTATGGATATTATGAATGCTTGGGCATTAATGTGTTAGGTGTTTATTTTAATCCCCACAGTCTGGCCTTATTAGAACACATCCTTCTTGAGAAGACTTTCCAGATATTCAAAGAGAATTGAGTGCTGTGATCTTAGTTTTTGGACCACTGTAGCTATATCAGTCCTGGCTATGCCCTAATCTCAGTAATGCTTTGAACCCTGCAGACTCTTGGTAGTACTGCCTTGGTGGACTTGGAGATTCAGGAGAATTCCCTCAATTACCAGGCAAATTCTCTCACTCTTTCCTCTCACTCTTTCTGCTGGGATGCTGAAGTTGGGGGATGAGTGACATGGGCATTCCCTCCTGGCCACTAGTACCAGGTCACACCTGAAGCCTGCCAAGTCTCACACAAAGCCCATGGTAATTGTTGCCTACCTCACTCTGATGTTTATTTGAAGTACACGGGTCCTCTAGTAAACAAGTGGTGAATCCTTCCAAGACTGGGTCTTTCCCTTCTTTGCAGTGTATTTCCTTCTGGCCCACAGTGGGTCCAGAAATGCCAGCCAGGAACCAAGGGCTTGATTTATGGGCTTCAGGGGTATGCTTGGTACTTTATTTTTGCTTTTGGTGAATGTGTGCCAAATTGCAAAACAAAGACCTTTTAGCTCTTCCCTTTCTATTCCCCAAGTGGAAGAAGACTACCTGAATTACCCTGTTTATAGTTGGAAAAGGATTTAAACAGGTACTGGCTTGTTCACTACTGCAGACATGTCTGGATCATATGTACCTCATGTCCACCAGTTCCACGCTAGTTGTAGGAATTGTAGGACTGAAGCCTTTGTGGCACTTGTACATCAGGAATTTAGTCCAGGTCCCAGTCAGTGTCAGATGATGGTGGGACAAGCTGTAGCTCATGAAAGATTTTCCTCTGGCTGTGCTAGTGTAAATGATTCCTCTGTAGGCACTGGCAGCATTCTATACTATGCTATGTTACCCTGTGCCAGAGAAGACCTGAGTTGCATTACAAAGTCCCACAATAGCTTCACTCCTTCCCTGGGCACATAGATTCTGTCTCTACTCTATACGCTGGGGCAGCACTGCTGGGGAATGAGGGAGGAGTGGGATAAGTAAGGCAAAACTGTTTTTTTCTGCCCAGTTCTGTGCCTCTTTCCATGATATGCCGTTAAATTCAGGTATTGTAAAGAATCATCAGATTTTTGCTTCTTGCAAAGGTGCTTCCTTGTTTGGATAATTGCTGAATTTGGTGTTCACATGGAGGCATGATTGCTGGAGGTTTCTACTCAGCCATCTTTCTGTGCCTACCTCAATATTATAAGCAATTATATGCTAATAATTTAGAAAACCTAGAAGAAATGGATAAATTCCTAGATACATATACACTACCTAGATTGAAACAAGAAGAAATCCAAAACCTAAATACATCAATAGCAAATAATGAGATAGAAATATTAGTAAAAATTCTCATATCAAAGAAAGGCCTTGGATAAAATAGCTTCAATTCCAAATTCTAACAAGCATTCAAAGAACCAGTCCCAATCCTACTGACACTTTTTAAAAAAATCTGGGATAAGAGAATACTCCCAAACTCATTCTATGATGCCTGTATCACCCTGATACCAAAACCATAAAAAGACACACCAATAATCAAAAAAAGGAAGCTATAGGCCACAATATCTCTGATGAACATTGATGTATGAATCCTCAACTAAATACTAGCAAATAGAATTCAACAATATATTAAAAGGCTGATTTATCATGGTCCGGTAAGATTGATCACAGGGATATAAAGATTATTCAACATACAAATCAATGTGATACATCATATCATCAGAATGAATGATAAAACTATATGATCATTTTAATTAATGCTGAAAAAGCATTCATTAAAATTCTATATATCTTCATGATTAACACTCTCAAAAAATATCTCAGCATGAGAAAAGCTATATATGACAGATCCACAGCTAGTAGTATACATACTGAAAGGGGAAAAACAAAAAGCCTTTCTTCTCTAAGATCTGGAACAAGGCATGGATGAACAAGTCTACCACCATAACTCAACATAGTACTGGAACATCATCCAACAAGAGAAAAAAATACAGGGCATCCAAATTGGAAAGAAAGAAACCGAGTTATATAGTGAACTTATCCTTGACAAAGTTGTGAAGAGCATACAGTACAGAAAGGACAGTTTCTTCAATAAATGGTGATAGCAAAATGGGATATCCTCTTGCAAAAGGATGAAATTAGACCCTTATCTGTTGTATACACAAAAATAAAATAAAAATGAATTTGACTTAGAATCAAATCTAAAACCTGAAACTATGAAATCACCAAAAAGAAATACTGGGAAAATTCTACAGGACTTTCCTCTGGGCAAGGACTTCATGAGAAATACTCAACCAATTGAGTATACAATCACATCAAGCTAAAAGCCTCTGCATAGTAAAGGCAGTAATCAAAAAGTGAAGAGATAACCACAGAATGGGAGAAAATATTTGCAAAGTACTTATCTGTCAAGAGATCAGTGACTAGAAAGTATAAGGAATTTCAACAACTCAATAAAAGAAAATCAATAATCTGATTAAAAAATGGGCATAGGATCTGAATAGAATTTTTTTTTCAAAAGAAGACATACAAATGAGTCAGTCCCTGAAGTCGCCGCCCCAGCTGCCCCTCTGCCAGCTGCTCCGGCGCCACCTCGGGCCGGCGTCTCTGGCAGGCGGGAGCCAGGCGCTGACAGGTGTGGCGGGGGTGGCCAAGCGCTCCTGCGGCTCTGGCTCTGCGTGGGCAGCAGCTTTCCGGCTTCTCCATGGGGCTGGCCTGTGGCGCCTTGATGCTCTGAGAAGGTTTCCACTGTTGCTCGGAGGACACGCGCAGTGGGACTCAGAATTCCTGGAGAATTGCCTTTCTGAGAAGCTGGAAGTATTTCTTTAAATTCCATCTCTTAGTTTTTCAAAGAAACATCAAGAAACCATGAACAACATTAGTAATGAAGAGTTTGACTGCCACTTGCTTGATGAAGGATTTACTGCCAAGGACATTCTGGACCAAAAAATCAATGCAGTTTCCTCTTCTGATGATAAGGATGCCTTCTATGTAGCAGACCTCGGAGATGTTCTGAAGAAACACCGAAGATGGCTAAAAGCTTTTCCTCGTGTCACTCCCTTTTATGCAGTCAAATGTAATGACAGTAGAGCCATTGTGAAGACCCTTGCTGCCATTGGGACAGGATTTGACTGTGCTAGCAAGACTGAAATA